>CM076583.1:529747512-529963441 GCA_034641835.2 Pinus albicaulis
GCAGCTGCAGAGGCTGCAGCGCGCAGGGAGAGTAGCTAGGGCAGGGACTGCAGCGCGCAGGCTGTTTCTTTCGAAAAGCCAATTTGTTTTGTAAAGTAATCAATAATTTTCAATGGAGCAAAATTGTTAAGCAACATGTCTATTAAATTCTTAATATGTATATTAAATTCAAATTGAAATTCGTTTATGTTGAAATTTGCAATAAAAAATATTGAAATTGGTAATTGATTATATATTGGTGTGGGATTCCAATCACATATGAGTGAGGAATTTAAAGACATATTAGTGTTAAATGTGATTGTTTAAC
Source organism: Pinus albicaulis (assembly GCA_034641835.2). Taxonomy (NCBI): domain Eukaryota; kingdom Viridiplantae; phylum Streptophyta; class Pinopsida; order Pinales; family Pinaceae; genus Pinus; species Pinus albicaulis. The sequence continues at coordinate 529,747,820 of CM076583.1, forward strand.
TTATTTATCCCTTAAATAAATATGAAAATAAATTGTAATTTCATCTCATAACAACTTGTATCAGTTAACTAAGTCAGAAAGATCGAGTTAACTCAAAAATTTTGAGTTAAAGTTCAAAGGTGAAACATGTAGAGTAATTCTAATATTTTGGGGGTCTAGTTGCAATTGCAGCACTAGTATAATGTGAATGTAATCAGTTAACTCAAATTAATTGAGTTAAAATCAGTTTAACTAATTCTAACTGAGCGATGAGCTAGTGAGAAGTTCAATGAATTAAATTAGATTTATTCAGAAGTAGTGATCAATCAGAAAATTGATGATTCGCTATTAATCGCTGCATGCATCTCAATTCTGATAAAAACCCAGTTGAAATAAAAGTTAAAGAAAAGATAACTATGTGTTGTATCTTTAAAAATTTGCCCAAACACAATTATAAAGCCACAAAAAAGTAATAATATATTGTGTGATAAAAAATGGTTAAATATCCTATTTAATAATAGAGACGTAACTAACCACCCTTGCCATTGTTTTTCATACTCACAACACGGATACTGAAACAATCAAACCGAAATGTTAATCTCAAACTAAGCAAACCAAACACTGAAACAATCAAACCGAAATGTTAATATCAAACTAAGCAAACCAAATGCTAAATGTAAATATTCCTTTTTGAAACTTGAACTCTCTAATCAAAATGCCCGAGAGATGAGAGCTATTATTGATGGTGGTGCTTATTAATAGTCATTGGTACCTCCCACTACCGACGGCTCCTTCGCTCCAACCCAAAAAAAAAAAATGCAAGGAAAAGGATCTGCCAAATCTAGTGCATTGCAGATGAGAGTAACCCAGAATAAATGGTTATCACTTTTAATATTTAATATTATAGCTTTTTTTTAAAATAAAGAGAAATTGAAACCAAGCTATATGTCTTATATATAAGTATAAATTTGTTTTACATTTAGATTTATGATTACTTCAAAAGGTATTAAATTCTTTAAAGTGTATGATAAAGTAAGAATTAAGATAGATTTATATGTATTCAATTTAATATATATATATATATATATATATATATATATATATATTTTTGTATCTAAGATATTTTTAAAATAAAGAATAATAATGATATAAATTTTATGATTTATGAGAATTTAATTTTATCGGATTATTTAAAGTGTTTGATAAATTCAGAGTTAAAATAGATATATATACAAAACACTATCCAAAAAGAGATATTATATTTATAGGCATCTTCAAGACAAAGGACATCAATAATATAAATATAATTTTTTATAATTTTAAATCTTCTTTATCTTTCTTTCTTCTTCTTATTCTTCTTTTTTTTTTTTTTTTTTTTTTGTAATATGAACGGATATTGAATTGTATTAAAGCCTTGGCATGAATGTCACAATTAGATCACAAAGTATGAGGGCAAAGCTCAGTTTTCCTCTCTTGCCAGGAACTCAATGGCTTGGATACTTATAAGCCGATGATTCTTACATATAGCAATCGAATCAATCTCCGTAATTTTCCCTAACTTGTGGATACAAACAAACTAATTCAGTAAAATGCAATAAAACATGTAAGCAAAATTTTAAGGAATGGGATCCCATTCTTCGTCCCTGTCTCTTAAAAGAGTACCGACGGAAAGAAGAATTGCTTTATTCGCTTTCGAATTTTGTGTCCTTGTTATTCTCCCTCAGCACATGGAAGAAGTTCACACTCTAAAAATTTTTAACCAATGTTTTGATTCTTGTCACCAATTTTGCAAATCTGAAATCTTTAGGAGCAGAATTGCCCACTATAATTTTTATAATGGACTGAGAATCACCAATTACATTTGCCTCTTTGATGCCTAGTTCCTTGAATTGCTTGAGGCCTTGGAGAAAAGCCAACGCTTCTGCTTGGATGCTAGTGTTGTGTCCCAAGCCCTAGGCATAACTATGCTCAATTCTGCCTTCTAGATTCTTAATGACACCTCCTGCACCATCTTTCCCATGATTTCCTTTGGCTGCCCCATCGAAGAATAAAGTATGTTTGGATTGCTTGTTAATCCAAGCTGAGAAGTCTTTCTCATTGAATCTAATTTGCCATTCTTTTCTTGATTTTCTTTTCCTTACTACTTCAGAAAACTGGAGGCCCAACATGATGCCCCATTCAAAATCTTGCTGACTTAAATTTGTTTCCTCTAGCTGGTCCCCCAAGCTTTCTTTTAGCTGGCTTTTGATCTTGGCCATGATAAGCTTCGCATCTTACACTTTATCTCCAAAATTTCTCTTATTCCTTTCTAGCCAGATTTTCCAACAAATGATCTTTGGCAAGGAAAGCCAGGCAGCCTTGAAACTTTCATTTTTTGGGAGTACACCTGGATAGCAATGCAGCCAATTAGCAAACAATTCAGAGATGGAAGTGGGAAATGTAAAATTGTTTCTCCAAGGACCCAGAACCTCATGCCAGATCTGTACTGCGAATTTACATTCCAACATAAGGTGACAAGAATTCTCTTCATTTTCGCAGCACATTAGAAATCTAGATGGCCCATGGAAGCCTCTTTTCTTCAATCTGTCCTCAGCCAAGATTCTGTTGTGGCACATGAGCCAGCAGAAAAGATCGATTTTTGGAATGGTCTTGTGGCTCCATAGCCCCTTCCAAGTCGCATGATTAGGAGGGACATGGGGCTGTTCTAGCAATTTTTCATATCCCAGTGCCACTGAATAGCTGCCCGATTGAGAGCCCCATCCGTGTTTGTCTTGTCTCCTAGCTTGAATTGGGGCCATTCCTTTCAGGCATCCAAATAAGGTGTCACCGTCCAAATTCAGTTCCAATGACATCTGGAGTTACTTCCAACTTAGCCAATTATAGTCATCCCGACACGAGATGTCCCACAGAGTTTTGAAGCCAGCGTTGGACATCCATGCCAGCAGCGCATGCAGAGAACTGATTTAGGCAAGAGGGGTATTATTCATAATGTTTTCCTCCCAAATATTAATTTGTTTTCCATTACTCGAGATCTAGAAGGCGTGGCAATTGATCAACAAAGTGGCTTTAGCACAGAGTTTGAGGAATTGAGATCCGTTTTTTGAGAGGGGACTGTCAAGGCAGCGTTTCCTTTGGCTGTTGAAGTATTTCTTCCACAAGGTTGTTTGCGCCCAACCAAGATTAGGAGCAATGAGCCTCCAAATGATTTTTTCTCCCATAGCCACGTTTTGAGTGCAGAGGCCTTTGAAGTTCAATCCCCCTTCCATCAGGGGCTTGGTGACTTTGTCCCAGCTAACAAGAGGGATTCTCTTCTCATTTTTTTTACCACCTTTCCAAAAGAACTTTCAGATGAAGTCCTCCATTTTCCTAAGAATTCAAATAGGAGCCAACACTACTGAGAACAGCCTTGATGAGCACTGACTTACCAGCAAGGTTGAGCCAAGAGAAACCACAGGCCTAGATCTTGAGCTTGAATTTTTCTAACAGAGGGAGCCAATCTCTACTGAAGGCGTTCTTATGGAAGATTGGGAGGCCCAGACGCTTGAACGAAGGCCAGGTGGAAGAGGCAGCAAAGCCCATACAAATGGAAATGGCACTGAGAATGCTGGCATAAATGTTCCAACAATAAATATGACATTTCCCTTTATTTAGATTGCTACCCATTGCATCACAGTAATCATCCAACACATCTTTTAACCTTGAAGCTGAAATCACAGAGGCAACGCCCAGCAATAGAGAATCATCGGCAAACAAAGCATGATTTATATTTTTAACTCTTCTTGCTATGTTAAGGCCCATAATCTCTCAGTCTAGCTGCTTCTTGTCCAAATAAAAGCTTAGAATAGAAGCTTGGAGGACAAATAGGAGAGGAGAAAGAGGGCACCCCTGTCGAAGCCCTCTCGTAGCTTTGAAGAAATCTACTACTCGCCCATTCACCAGAGGGGCGAACCAAGGCTCATAGATACAAGCCTAAATCCAATTGATAAAATCAATCCCAAGCCCAAACTTGTGCATAACATCCAAGAGAAAGCTGTGTCTAACACGATCAAAGGAATTTGCTAGATCTAGTTTGACAACCATACCCTTTTCTTTTCGTTGCAAGCTTGAATGGATCACCTCTTGTACTAAGATAAAGTTGTCCACAATCTGCCTCCCATGAACAAACCACCTTGATTCTCTGGGATAATATTAGGAAGGATACTTTTCAATCTGTTGGCAACAACCTTGGTTATCAGCTTGTAGCCTATGTTACATAGAGAAAAAGGGCGAAATCTATTGAAAGAATTGGCTCCCTTTTCCTTAGGGATGAGGGCAAGAAAGGCAGAGTTAGTGCTGCCCCCAATTTTATGACAGGCTCGGGATTTAAAAACCATTTTGTGCAAATCCTTTTCCACTATCTGCCAACAAGTTTGAAGAAATCTAGCTATAAAACCATCTGGTCCGAGGGTTTTTTCGGGCTCCATAGCAAAGAGAGAAGCCTTTATTTCTTTTTTAGTGACCTTTGCTTCAAGATACTGATTCATCCTAGAGGTAATCTTTGAAGGAACCACATCTAGGAATTTAGAATTCTGGTCCATCACCCCTTATTCACTGTAAAGATTTTTAAAATGACAGAAAGCTTCCCTTTTAATGCTCATGAAATCATTGTGAGTTATGCAGTCTTCCTTGATTTCTGAAATGGAGTTGAAGCTTCTTGTCGCATGGGCTTGTTTGTGGAAGAAGTAGGTGTTTCTGTCTCCCACTTTAAGCCAAAGGATGCTAGATTTTGTCTCCAATATTCTTCCTTCGACAAGCATGCCTTATGAAACTTCTGTTGTAAATCTGCCTCCCTGTCTAGTACTTCTTTTGTAATTTTTGCATTTTCCATTTGCAAGTGATGGAGTTGAAGACTGTTTTGGACATGTTTTCTTTCAGTTGCTAGGTTAGGGAGGGATTTGGCCCAACTTTTCAGAACAAATTTTACTCTTCTAAGCTTTTCCTCCCAAACGAAGAAGGAAGATCCCTTGACAGGCATCCTCCAACTTTCCTTAACCTTATTCATGAAGTCTTGATCCTTGGCCCATAATGGACTAAATCTGAATGGAATAGGGCCAAGGTCTTTTTGGGCCAACAGTTCAAGCTTGATAGGTTTATGATCTGAAACATTGCAAGGGAGAGTGTGCATTCTAGCCTCTAAACCTAAAAGGAGAAAATAACTTTGAATGAGAAATCTATCTAGCCTTGCAGCAATATGCCCAGGACCAACTCTTGTATTTGACCATGTGTACTTACCATTGGAGGGCTTGATGTCGAGAAAGTCCCAATCCTGAATGAGGTCCTCCACCCATTCCCTTGCCGGATCCCTTACGATGTTGCCTCCTCACTTCTATGACATAAGCAAGGTGAGATTGAGATTGCCAGCAATGATGATGTTTTCCAGATTCTCTATTTCTGCCAGATTTCTGATGGAGTCCCAGAAGGTCTTTTTCTCCCCCACGTTTACCGAGACATACACATTGAAGAGGCTAAAAACCTACTTTTTATCAAGGTACTGGAGTTTCAAGAACAACCAATGAGTATTTATGATCTCAGTGACCATCAAGTACTTGCTGTTATTCCAAAAAGTACCCAACCCGCCCGAGGCTCCTCGAGAAGAGACGACCTGTCCTCCACCTTTATTCTAAAATTTCTTACTTATTTGGAGGAAGTCTTTGTCCTCAATTTTTGTCTCCTAAATTAGAATAATGTCTGGGGTTTCTATCCTTATAAGGCTTCTTCTTTTGCTTTGCTCCCCATACCTCTGCAATTCCAGGAGACAACCTTCATCACTTACTTTTTTGGGTGTGATGAGCTCCCTTGGAGCCCTATGTCTGGTTTCTTGTCATCTTTGGAGTTTTTTCCAATAGTTTCTCAAGGGTTGGTTGACTTCCTTGGAGCTTATCTTTGTAGGTTTCTTGTTCTATCTTTTCGCGGGCATATTTTCGGCCTCTTGTCAATCTTCTAGCCGAAGTTTGTGATTCCCCTATTTATCCTTCCTCCTCTGATTCCTCTGAGCCTTGCTCTTCCTCTTCAACTTCTGCATGTTTTTCCTTAGGTATTTATGAGGCACTTTCTCCTTGCCTCGAGCTTGAGGGGGTCCCTTTGTCTGGGGTCACTTTATTTTGCATTTCGACCTCCTGGGTTTCCTCTGAAGCTAAGCTTAAGGGCCCAAACTTGTTTTCTTGACCATTAGGGGGAGGGATTTGCTGAACAGAAACTGGTTGAGGACCTTTACCATTTGGAGCCCCAGATTTGGGGGTTTTATGGGAGGTCTTTGACCGCTTGATCTGATTCCAGCCCTCCTCCTTTCCTTTCTCTGCCTCTCCATTTCTCGGGCAACCCCTAGCAAAGTGATTGTATACATGGCATCTCCGACACTTGAAAGGAAGCTGCTCATAGTCAAGCTTTTGCACATGAGTCCAATTGCTGACATTGATTTTTATTGCCTCCGGAAGTCCCACCTCTAGATCGACCTTGACGCATATTCGGGCATAGTCATATTGATCCTTATTATTTTCCTAGTCAATAAATTTACCTAGGACGTTACCTATGTGCTTCAGAGAATTCCAGTTCCAGCAATGCACTGGGAGATTCGGCAACCTAAACCACATTGGGACGGCTGTTGGGACATCCATTGCTAGGTCAAACTCCGGCGTCCACTTATTGAGATACAAGCGCCGAGGTCCCATAAAGTAGGGACCATTCCGAAAGATCATATCTTTATCCTCTTTTGAGATGAATTCGAACAGAAAATAGCCTCTCCCTAAGAAATACGAGGTTACATTGTTCTTGATAAAAGGCGTCCAGTTTTTGACAACCCAGTTCTCCGTAGATTTTGGAGAGGGCCAAAGACTAGTAAACTGCCCCACAAGGGCGCGATCCGTTAGCGATAAATCTACCTGGATCGGCCCCTCTGGGGGAAGGGAGATTTCTGGAATATCATCTAGCTTTTTCACGAACTTTGTGGCTTCATTTTTCTTCTTTTTCGGCAGCGTAGCCAACAATGAGTTGAAAGCATCCTCAGTGGACGAAGGAGGAGGGAGAGGAGGAACCTGGGGCGAGCCCAAAACCTCCATGGCTATGTGATGAAGCCATAGCTTCAGGCGTGCGCGGGCTCACATGCAACATAATTTTATAATTTTAAATCTTATTAATACAACAATTTTTTAAATAAAAATTAATAATTTGTTTATTATTACTAATTAAGCAGTAATATTTTAAGTGAAATATTTTTTTCATAAAAACATATTTACTTTGTTATTTTTAGAAAATTTCTCATCACTTTATAATGTAAAATGGAGATGAAAAAATAAAGAGGACCATTATGATTAGTTATATTTTAGCCAAGTTGTGTGGGCGTATTTTGGAAAAGAATATTAACCTTTGGCTTCAAACCCATGGTAAAAGAGCTAAAGGCCAAGTTGGGTTTAGGAGGTATCATTAGCCCTTGGACCACCTTGTTAATATTAAGATAATTGCATAGGAATGTCGTAATAATAAAATTGAACTCTTCTATTATTTTGTTGATTTTAGAAAAGCTTTTGACATCATTCCTAAAAACAAAACTATGGAAGAGGCTAAAAGAGACAATGGTGCCTCTTGAGTTGAGGGTTGTTATGACAAGGTTGTACGAGAATGTTATTGGCAAGCTTAGGACCACTGAGGAAGGGTGAATATTGGAGTTAAGCAAGGGTGTCCCTTATCCCCTACCTTTTTTGGCATATACATTGATAATCTAGAAGAGTGTTTGGATATTCAGGTTGTGTTGGCCCCATGCTCACTCATATGATCATAAGTCTTCTCATTTATGTTGATGATATTGTTCCTTTGGCAAAGAGCCATTATCATCGTGGCAATAAACTTAAAATATTCCCAGATTTATGCCCCAAAATGGATATGTTACCAACAAATTGTAACGCCCACCCCACATTTTCCCTCTTTTACAAGATCACTAGGGTAAAAACGAGCTAAGAGTTACTATACATGACCCTAAATCCAAGTTCTAGTTATGGAAGTGGGGTCTACTATCCTGAAACTTACTACAACCTTTTAGGGACACATGATCACCTAGACATCAAAAAAATTTCATTGGCGACCATTCCTTGAGTTGGAACAACCTTTTTCACCCACTATGCCTCTCAGCCACACTCATGCAAGCTAGTGCATGCAACCAGAAGGCTCCAGTCACACTCATAATCTTCCCTCCATGCAGCTACAACCAAAATTCCCCATTTAAGAGGGTGTGGTCAGAATCTTTGTTTTGTATTTTTGGGCTAGTCTTCAGGCCAACTGCCCAAATCTGCCCAGAACCTTCCAGAACTCTGTCAACAAGATTTGTTATATGTATACTTGATTCTAGGCTCTACTCTTGCTCCAAAATTGGCAAATACATGATCATTTCTGCAAACACTTGGTGAACATAACGCCTACATGTCATGAATGCATATATGTTCTTTGTATCCTTAGTTTCATCAGAGAATCACCAAGAAGGCTTACTGCCCTCTCTTTCTAGTTACAACAACACATGTTAGCTTATGCATTCAAATATATAACCAAGAGCCTGTCAAAACATGGAATGCATCCATAACAAGGGCACATCATAAATGATAAAGGTACCATGCATGTAACCAAAATAGAACCATGACAAACCAATCATAAAGTCGTACATAAAATCAAAAATTGTGCTCATTAATATCAATAAGCATCAATAAAATATGCAAATTCCAACCAAGTTTAGGACTTCCACATATCACCCGACCATAGATTGAGCTTAACCAAATATTTCTTCCATCCAATCACCCTCGCACCATATTCCAAGAATTAATGTGGGATCACATGGGACAAACCAAAATAGAACCAACCAAGACTTCTAGAGGCTAAATCACCTCAACCCTCAACCATGGTGATTTCACCTAAACTGATCCAGAAATCTCCAAAACCAAACAATCTTGGATGCTTCAGACTTTCTTCACTATACCCAGAGAAATTTTCCTGTCTCCACCCAGCTATCAAGAGTTCTAGGAGGAAACCATATCCACCCTCAACCCTTGGGAATTTTCCTGAGACCACCTCAACTAGGATCTTAAATCTACTGGCAATCCAAAGATTAATTAAAAAATGGAACCCACTACATCATGGCTATCCAGGGAAATGGAAAAGGCAAGTTTGTACATTATTTTCATTAAGGAAAATACCATACCAACGGCAACAAACATAAACATTAAACCAAATGCATAGACCATGCATGAAATCCAAACATGCTAAATCACACATGCACACTGTTACCTGCAAATCCATAACTATTTTTTGCCCTTACTTGTTAAAACTTCCTCTTGCACTCCCTTTCTTTCCTTGCTTGTTTTCTCCCTTACTTGTTCTCTCTCTTGGAGTTTGATTTATTCCTTATCAAAACTAAAGTTGTCAAAGTTGTCAACTGATTCTCATATGCCTTTTTATCATTGATGTATGGTGTCTCTTCCTTTCCTTTCCTCTTTTATTTCATTTTTCCCTTATTTTCTCTTTACTTTCCCTTGCATGCATATTCTTGTCTCTTCATATTCATTTTCTCTTATCTTCCTTTATTTCTTTGAATTAATTTCCATTTATTGTCCTTTTCCATTTTCCAATGCCAATGCCAATTTCCATAGCCATTAATTAACCATAAGTGACCCCCATTGTGATGTCCCCCCCCCATTCAACTTGGAATATGTGTCCCATGAACTTTGTTGATTTTTTCCTTTTTACATGGAAATATAACCCGAGGTTATTACAAACCCCTCCCCCTTGGGGGAACACCATTCTCGGTGTTCTATGACACTTATGACCAGAAAACCATACTAATTATGGAGCTTTATAAACCTACCTCGATGCAGTATTTACAAGGAAAAACACTAATATGCTTATGCACATTTACTTCAAACAACAAATAAACATATTGCTTATAGAGCTTCATAAACACAACTCAATACAATATTATAATAATATACACATATATACATATGCCCATTTTCTCTAACCAACGAATAAAAGGATATGATGCCTACATCAACGACAAGGGAATTCATAGGCTCACACCTCCACCCTCAAAAGTAGTACCAGGGATTCACCTCCTTCCCAGGAAGTCCAAAATCCACCGTTTAAATCAAATCCAACCTCAATATCTAGCGCTACAATAATTGCTCTCCTTATTCTCTCAATGAATAGTTACCAACTCATTTTTTTTTGGCACACTCTGAATGTAATTTTTATTCCAACCAACAATGTTATTGACCAAAAAAATTTCATTCCCCGACCTTTCCTTCTCTACTTCCAAGTCCCTTGGGAAATATGGTCACCCCCTTTCGTGCAGTCACCCACCTTCCAATTTTAGGCATCCCCTTCTCTGCTTCCCAAACCCTTGGATGATCTATTCCTTGGAAAGGTTTCCTCACATCGAAAGGTCCCAAAGCCAAGGCATACCCCTACCTCAAAACCATCATATCGAACATAGCATGCTTATGGAAAACAATGGAAATTATTGGGTACTAGTGTCCCAAAATGGCACTACTCCTGGAGTCCTTTACCAACATACTGTTGCATGTTCCCATTCCTTTTGTTGTTGCTGCTAACACTCTTGCAACCAGTTCCAACCACCCAACTAGGAATTTACATGTTTTCCTATACCAAGCACATAATTTCCATTAGACTCAAAAGGAGTTTTAATAAATTAAAATCATACCTCATTGGTAGCTCATCAATAAGGTGACATTTGCAATTATTTTTAATTCTTGTCACAACAAGTCAAATTATATCCTTGATCAAATCATCATGTATAAAAATATCACATCCGGTTAGCTCAAAACTCAACCATCATAAATCAGAATTTTAGATTGTGTTCATAATTTTGAAATTAAAAAATGAAATGAAATATTGATACTTATATTTCAAATGGTTATTTGCTTCTACCTTTGTTCTTTGTCTTTCCGTACACATGATCGATTTCCAAACCCGGCAAGCACCAAGTGCCTTCTCTTCTCTTCTCTTCCAAAGAAATAAGGAAATCCAAATGCTATACCACCTCTTCCCTCAATATCAACAACAAGGGAATATAGAGACTACACTGCCTCCTCCCTCAATATCAACAATAAGGACATCCCGACAGTTCCATGCATTCCTATCCCAACATATTATACAACACCATACACCTACACATGGTGTACCACAATGATTTCACATATACACATGATACAATGCAACACATACATAATACAACATGTACACATCATAACATGTAAAACACATACACAACACAACATGTACAACGCATACAAAACACAACATGTACAACACGTACACAACAAAAATACTGCACATCCAGATACCACATCATCTCTACCATCCATTCTTTTCCTCTAGTGTCTTCCCTGCACCTTACTTTGTGCATCTACAATCCAAATCAAGGATTTGTGGTGTTTCTAATTATCCATGGTTATCCCAGCATGCCAAATATCATGCTGCTAAAATCAAAGCATAAACACGAAAATATTCATAAATGACCTCTACAGATATTAACTCTAGACTGGTATCTTCCCAAGTTGTCCAGGGATCTAGGGACTACTATCTCAACCCACATCCACCAGGTAACCCAAGATATTACAAGGCTTTAACCCAAAACCTTAAGGGAACCCAAGTTGTTATAGGGCTCCAACCTAAAGCCTGTAGGGAACCCAAGCTGTTATAGGGCTCGAGAGATCCTAACCCAAACCACAACCTCCAGGGAACCTAAGAACCAATCCTCTTCACTTCCTTGTTCATAGCATAAACATGTGCGTAGTTATAAACACATATATCAAAATCATAAATCACCCAGAGTTACCTATTTCCCAATTCATTCCTAATATACCCAAGAATATTTTCATGTCATTCATACCATCATTCTCCACAAGAATGATCCTTGACAAGAACCTGCCAATCATAAAGTATTTTGTAATCAATCACGCTCATGAATATAACACACACACACACACACACACACACACACACACACACACACAAATATATATCAAGTAAGTTCAAGGTTTAGAGAACCTCCTTTATTCCACTTCACTTGCATAAAAAAATCATTCTTCCACAATAATGATCCTTGACGACCTTTTCAGAAAATGAAATACATGCATACATACATACATACATACATATATATACATGATCATAATCATGATCAAAACACAATTATTAGTGTTCATAAGGTCAAGGTTAAGAGAAATTCCTTTATTCGTGCTGTTAGTGTTAGTCTTTGCAGCCTTCCTGAAGTGATCAAAAATTCTCTTACAAAGTGATTTTAAGGTGTCAAGGTCAAATTTTGTCATTTCAGTGAGTCTTCAAGTAAAATTTGGTCACTAGGTATTAGGTCTAGGGTTTGCTTTTACTCCTATCAAAGTTGTCCAAATGTCGGTCCATGTCACCATTTATCTGAGTGTACCATCATTCAGAGGGTTTTCATCATCATGTCAGGTTCCAATGGGTCCTTTTACCCCTTGTTCATGCTTCAGTTGTGCCTAGGTAAGGTTCATTTCCCTCTCTTAGGGTTTTGAAGGTAATTTCTATTGGATGGTCAAATCATCAGCAAAACTTGTATCCTGATGTTCATACACCTTCCCCTATCCTTAATGTACCTTATTAAACACTTCCCATCACTGAGATCCCCCAAATTCCTCATTTTCGCACAAACCTTAGTTTCTTGCTACAACTTGGCAATTTTCTAGGCTAGGCCTGTGTTTTGCACTTTTGGACCCCTCCCCTCAATAAATCTCTAAAATTCCACTTTTCCCTGCTTGCTAACATCCCTCCCTACTTCCCAAAATTTTCTCAAGAATTTAGAAGTCCCTTATCCCCTTCATTTCGCTTCATTTTGACAAATCCCTTGTTCCACATATCGGGATAGGTTTTACTCCAATAATGTTTCTGAGCAATAAAAGATGAATTTGGGAAAACTGAGAGAGGTTTTTCTCCAAAATAGGCCGAGGAAGAAAAACCTCATTCACTTTTTACACAGGTGTCATGGTTTTAGAGAAATTTCAAAAATACAGTTACCTCAGGAGAATTGATGCGCCTCTGAAGTGACCTTGGGAAGATCAAGATTTCTCCTATCTTGGTTGGCCAAATGAATTTCTTGATGAGTCAAATGATAACTAGACATAAAGAGCTTTCCAATTAGCTATCATGAGCTAAATTTGGAGTTGAGGAAGACCTTAAAAAGTAGACTGCAACAACACTCTGCCTTGAGGTAGCCTCATTTTTCACATTTTGACCAGTCTTGGGAGATTTGATTTTTTATAGGGAAAATGAACTCAAAATTGAAAAATTACAGTCAGGTTGGAAAGCAGACTTAACAATCTTTCCAAATAGCTATCCTGCGCCCAATTTGGACATTGGGAAGGTTGTAGAAATTTGCTGAATAATGATTAATTATCCACCGAGACTATCCTGGTCACATACTATTTGAACTTCATACACAACACATAATCTCTTCCACTCAACTCAACTCAGATCATCACACATGCGAAAATAAAATCAAGCGATAACACATCAAATCATCATACACATTAACACAGTATGTATGGGGAAAGCTTATAGCTGAAAACCCCACAGCTATTGTGTATATTATAATGGAGAAATCATGTAACAACTCAGTACAATACTCCTCACAAGTACTCAGTACTATCTCATGAAGTTACACACAATCTAGCTTGGTTTTGAACAGGTTACTGGTTCAAAACTCACCGCCAATTGCCTTGCCTCTATTGCGTGTTTCAATGCTATGGGATGGCCTCTTTATATAGATAAACCACCAGCCTGAACTGCACAATCCTCATGGGCTTACTCCTCCTATATGTGTGTTGCAAATAGCAACAGTATAGTCACAACTGATAGCTAACTCCACCCTTTCATCTACCTCTTTCACTGGTCTCCACTGAACTGATCATGCACTGTAGTGAACTGATGTGTTCTTGAGTTGAATAATGAGTTACTAATTAATGAATTAAATAATATTTAATTCACTCCCCTCATAACTAATTGATTAGCTAATTAAACTAATCTCAACTAGTTCAACTAAAATAAACAGAACACAACTCCACTATCTGTCTCATTAACTCCTCCAAACTTCCGCCACTGAAGTCCAACTGAAGTCAACCATGCATGATGCCATCAAACCCTTGGGAACCACGTGATTCCTCTGTCAGATGCATGAGCCACTTCTGTAGCTCGAACTGAAGTGCTCCAAGAGAGTAAACTGTTGTTTATAGTCTAAATATTATTAAGGGTAAATAATATTTGACTTCCCTATTTTAAGGAGAGGCAGTCTAAAAATAGACTTCGACCTCTTCGACCTAAAAAATAGAGTCTCATCTATTTTTACCAACATGACCAATGCTCCAAGAATCTCAAACTGGAATCCCCGAACCATGCTCCATATGTCTAAAAATAGACATAGTCTAAAAATAGACTTTGCGCCAAAATTCGCCTGCGGGCCCACTTAGTGAAGGCGACTTCATTTCACTAAGCTCCATCATCTTGCTGCATTTTCAACACTCCCTCTCAGCAAGATATGGATTATCTGCAACCCCTATCCTGCCTCTGTGGAATTCGAACTTGCTCCTGGTGAGCGCCTTCGTCAGGATGTCGGCATCCTGATCCTTCGTGGGAACATATGAAAGCATCATGATTCTCCGTTGAACACAATCTCTGATATGATGATACCTGATGTCGATGTGTTTGGACCTATCATAAAATAATGGATTAGCCGAGAGTTTAATGCAACTCTGGTTATCACAGTAGATCACTGTAGGCTCCAAATGCAACTTGAACAATCCTGCGAGGATCTTCCTCATCCAAATAGCCTCGCATGCAGCCAAGCTAGGCGCTAAAATACTCTGACATAGGCGGGTGCCACGGATCTGCCGCGCTACTCATGCCGAAGCTCGCGTCGACCCAATCTTTGAAAACTCCTCCAGAAGTGCTCTTCCGGTCCGTTGGGCTCCCTGCCCAATCTGCATCAGTGAAGCCAGAAAGCTTCGCTCCATCCTCCTGTCTATACCATAGACCATATCCCGATGTGCCTCTAATATAGCGCAATACATGCTTGCGTGCCTTCCAAAAGAGCTTGGTAGGCTTAACCATAGCTTGCGAAAGCTGGTTAACTGCATAGCATATATCGGGTCGTGTATTGACCAGATACATAAGCGACCCCACCAACTGTCGATAGACGGTGGCATCCACTACCTCCGCTGAAGTAGCATCCTCCTTCCTCCAACCACCAGGAAGAGGAGTGTCAACAGGCTTGCAGCCTTGCATGTTGAACCTCTCCAGAATCTCCCGGGCATACTTGCCCTGAGAAAAAAACAGTCCTCTTCTGCGCTGCCAAATCTCCAATCCCAGGAAATAATGAAGGATGCCCAAGTCCTTCATCTCAAACTCTCGTGCAAGATCCTCCTTGCATGAAAGTATCAATTGCTCATCGCCAGTCAAAATCAGATCATCTACATACAGTACGATGATCAACAGCTTCCCCTCCACCACAATCTGGTACAGGTTTGGATCCACCTCACTCTTGGAGAATCCAAGCTCGGTGAAGTAGCTGTCTATCCGAGTGTACCAAGCACGAGGTGCTTGCTTCAGCCCGTACAGTGCTCTCTTGAGTCGGCACACATGCGACTCACTGCTGAAGATCTCGAAACCTTCAGGCTGCTCTATGTACACCTCCTCCTCAATAACTCCATTGAGGAACACAGTCTTCACATCCATCTGATGAATGTGCCACCCCATCTGCGTTGAGAGAGCAAGGATCGTCCGTATGGAAGAGTACCTTGCGACAGGTGCAAAAGTCTCCTCATAGTCAATCCCCTCGATCTGTGAGAAGCCACGGGCGACAAATCTCGCCTTGTACTTCTCCACACTCCCGTCAGCCGCCTTCTTCACCTTGTAGATCCATCGCGAACCTACAACTGATTTCCCAACCGGTCTTGGGACAATCTCCCATGCACTGTTCCTGATGATCGAATCATATTCTTCGATCATGGCATCAACCCATGCGGGTTCCTCCACAGCTTCCTCAAAAGAGGATGGCTCGGTCACAACACATTGACTCATAAGAGCCATGTATCCAGTGTACCGATCCGGTGACTGTCTCTGTCTGCGCTGTGCTGTAGGTGGTCCTACAACCTTCTCTGCATCCCGAGCCAGTCGCTCAGCTTCTGTAGTGCGCATGCGCCCTCTGATGGTTGGCGCTGCATGGGTGGTTTCTTCCACCTCTTGAACTTCCTCTTGTGGCTGATCCACATTCGGAAGCTCCTCCTTAGGAACTAACAGCTCCTCATCTGCATGCAAGTGTAGCTCCCTCTCAAGCGAACACTGCATGGCTTTCTCCTCCTGAAATTTTATATCCCGTCGCACAACAGTCTTGCGACTGTCTGGCACATACACCCGATAGTTGTGAGGTGTATCGGTGTACCCCACAAATATTCCAACTTCAGCAGTTGGATCCAGCTTCCTTCTTGCATCCTTCGTCACATGCATGTAGACAGGAGATCCGAAAATCCGCAAATGGGAAATATCGGGCCTCTTGCCAGAATAAGCCTCCTCTGGTGTACTCATGCCAAGAACCTTGTGAGGACAACGGTTCTGCACATACACTGCTGTATTGCATGCCTCAGCCCACAAGTGAAGGGGTAGGCCCTGATCATGCAACATCGCCCGTGCAGCACCCACGATCGTTCTGTTCTTCCGCTCAGCCACCCCATTCTGCTGTGGGTTATGGGGTGTGATGAGCTCTCTCCGAATCCCTTCTGCGCTGCATAACTCCTTGAATTCAGCCGAGATGAATTCACCACCGTTATCACTCCTTAGAGCAATCACCTTCTTCATCGACTCCTTCTCGACCAGTGCTTTAAACTCACAGAACTTCGCGAATGTATCACTCTTCTTCTGCATGAAGAAGATCCAGCACTTTCGAGAGAAATCATCAACAAAGATCACATAATACTTGTGCTTTGCTGTCGAAGCAACTAAGAAAGGACCACACACGTCTGTGTGAACTCTCTCAAGGATCGTCGTGGCGCGACTATCCTTCTCGTGAAAAGTGGCTTTCACATACTTCCCTAAAGTACACCCCTTGCACTGATCTGACTGCGCAAGAGTGCCCTTAGGAAGCCCAGTAGAAATCTGCTGCAGGATCTTCAAAGCTCCATAGTGAAGGTGGCCCAATCTCCTGTGCCACAGTTCGCCCTCATCATCCCGGCTCACCACTTCTCCCGCCTTGCATGCCATAGCTGCGCAGCCATCTACCTGCAACTGATAAAGGTTCTTGGTTCGAACCCCTATCTTTCGGGTCTCTCCAGTAGTCTTACTGCGCAGGAATTCTTTTCCTTCGCTGAAGACCACATCATACCCCTTATCCTCCAACATTGCCACAGAGATCAAGTTCTTCTTCAATCTAGGTACATGCATGACATCCTTCAGTACAAAGGGTTTACCAGACTCCCTCTGAAAGGATATGGTACCGATACCAGTCGCACTGTATCTACCATCATCGCCCATCTCGATGTGCACACCCAAATCTTTGTCCTCCAGATCTGAGAACAAATCCCGATCTCCCGTCATATGAAATGACGCACCGCTGTCCAAGAACCACACCGATCCCATCACACTTGAAACCAAGCATGCGATCAGTGAAACTTTGACAGTCACCCCCACACTTCCCAGCTCATCTCTGCATTGAGTGAACTTCGTGAGGTATTTGGCGATACTGTCGCCCTTCTCCATCTTGATGTTCCTGAGCTTATCTTTGAGCGCCAGCTTCCTTTGGTCGCTCTTACTCTGGAATAGATCCGTCAAAGCTTTCCACATTAAATATGGAGTAGCCTTTCCATGCAGGCTGGATACAATATGATCCTTGACACCCTCCAACAGGATCCTTCGACACTTCGCCATCTTCTTTTGCCATGCATCGACTTCAGCAGGATCAGTGGGCTTTTGGACATCCGTATCTACGAACTCCTTGAGACCATTATCTTCTAATATTGCTTCCATGCGATCCTTCCATGCAACATAATTCGAACTGCCTTCAAGAGCATATTCGAGTCGCAAACCGTTGAAAGACATTTTCAACAATGGCACCAAGAAAACAAAACTGCTGCAAAATTCGAATTCCACCTCAAAGCTCAACCGCTCTAGATCTGTGAGAACAAATTATTTCTAGCACAGAGATTGACTGCAAGGGGCATTTACCAGACCTTTCACTTTTCGAAGAAAGATGAATCCGGAGGCTACCTGGCCCGCATGCAGACTCTGTCTACCGAAATAAGTTTGTAATCACTGTGATGATCAATCTGAACTTCAATAGCTCCGATACCATGTAGAAATTTGCTGAATAATGATTAATTATCCACAGAGACTATCCTGATCACATACAATTCGAATTTATATGCAACACATAATCTCTTCCACTCAGATCAACTCAGATCATCACACATGCGGAAATAAAATCAAGCGATAACACATCAAATCATCATACACATTAACACGGTATGTATGGGGAAAGCTTATAGCTGAAAACCCCGCAGCTATTGTGTATATTATAATGGAGAAATCATGTAACAAACTCAGTACAATACTCCTCACAAGTACTCAGTACTATCTCATGAAGTTACACACAATCTAGCTTGGTTTTGAACATGTTACTGGTTCAAAACTCACCGCCAATTGCCTTGCCTCTATTGCGTGTTTCAATGCTATGGGATGGCCTCTTTATATAGATAAACCACCAGCCTGAATTGCGCAATCCTCATGGGCTTACTCCTCCTATCTGTGTGTTGCAAATAGCAACAGTATAGTCACAACTGATAGCTAACTCCACCCTTTCATCTACCTCTTTCACTGGTCTCCACTGAACTGATCATGCACTGTAGTGAAGTGATGTGTTCTTGAGTTGAATAATGAGTTACTAATTAATGAATTAAATAATATTTAATTCACTCCACTCATAACTAATTGATTAGCTAGTTAAACTAATCTCAACTAGTTCGACTAAAATAAACAGAACACAACTCCACTAGTTGTCTCATTAACTCCACCAAACTTCTGCCACTGAAGTCCTAACTGAAGTCAACCATGCATGAGCTCAATACCCCATAAGAAAAGCATATTTCCTTCTGGAAGTTGCATGTGCCACATCCGTAGCTCAAACTGAAGTGCTCCAAGAGAGTAAACTGTTGTTTAGAGTCCAAATATTATTAAGGGTAAATAATATTTGACTTTCCTATTTTTAGGAGGCGCAGTCTAAAAATAGCCTTCAACCTCTTCGACCTAAAAAATAGAGTCTCATCTATTTTTACCAACATGACCAATGCTCCAATAATCTCAAACTAGAATCCCCGAACCATGCTCCATATGTCTAAAAATAGACATAGTCTAAAAATAGACTTTGCGCCAGAATTCGCCTGCGGGCCCACTTGGTGAAGGCGACTTCATTTCACCAAGCTCCATCATCTTGCTGCATTCTCAACAAAGGTCTCCAAAAGTCTCCTGCAAAAATGCGCGACGCATTGAGATGGCGCGGCGCATTGGGCAGCCCTCTACAGTGCAAAAAATGAACTGGCGCGACGCATTGAGATGGTGCGGCGCATTGGGCAGCCCTCTACAGTGCAAAAAATGAACTGGCGCGACGCATTGAGATGGCATGACGCATTGGGCTAAAAAGCCTGAAATCCATTCAAATATTCCTCCAAAGACTATCAAATTTCTAAATTATTCATTTCCAAAGTAATTTAACATCCCTCCATGACCAATGAATGAATTTCTCATGGTGCTTATGGTGATTTAATGGATATAAATTAAAACCCTACCTCCTTGCATTTTTTGTCAAAAAACAATTGCATAGGGTTTATGAGTTGTATTTCTTGATGCTAATTCCACTCCTAGCCATTTCTCACTCCCTCACTCCTTCATTCCCTCAATAATTTTCTCCCTCTCTTTACATTCTCATCTACCCATTCCACATTTCCCATATCCCTAATCAACTAACCCTAAATCCCTAATCCCACTATCCCAAACCCTAGTTAAATATACCCAAACACTAATTGCCATCCAAAACCCTAGATGTCATCCCCTAAACCATTTAATTCCATAAAATCCTACAGCTAGCATCAAACCCTCCCCTCATCAGTCCCACTCATCCATAACGCTAAAAAACATGAAGGCAAAACCAGCAAGCTGCCAAGAGGAGGAAAATCAAATTGACCACATTTGAGCAAGAAATTCAAAGCTGATCGCGAAAATTGGCTTGAAAGGGTAAATATGCATTTGGAGAAAGCTAACAAGGAGAAAAATATGTTGAGGCACATGGCGAATCATTATTGGGCAAGAAATCATGTTGCGAGGCACGAATCGAGATCCTGAAGGCTAAGTTGAAGAGGGCATTAAAGCGTCAGAAAAGGCAAGATAGACTTCAGATTTTGGCCAAGGCTTCCTTGGCCCAACATAGTGCATGATGGAGGACACTCAACCCAAATTTCAAGAAATTTGGGACACTTTTTGCAAATTTTGTTTTTTTTGGCCTAAACACAGATTTTTCAGCTCTACGCGTCGTGCCACGTGGCGCGCTCTTATGATTGGGAGCTCCTCTTGGGTAAAAATTTATATTTTTGGATTTGTCATGAAAATTTATGCATGCCTACATATGGCCAAGAGATTTTGACAGGTTTTGGGCTTCCAGAAGGGTCAAAAACACCCTAAAAATGACTTTTCTGCCTTTTTTTGCACACACAAGAAGAAGTGTTGGGAAAACTCATTTTTGGAGGGGAAAATGGCAGCCAAATTCAGAAATTCCACTTGTGTTAGAAAGTAGATAGGCAGAACTTTCCAACAAGCCCACTGGGAGAAAATTTGGACACCGATAAGGCCTTCAAAATCAGCTCCAAACTGGCGCGACACATAGAGAAATCAGGCGCGATGCATTGGGGATTTTTGCTCAATTTTGACTAAGTAACTCTGTTTTTCACCTAGTTTTGGCCAGTTTGACTTTCTTATCTCCAAATGTTAAACTCATGATGTAATTTGATGTAATTTGATGGGTCTTCTTGTAATTTTGGCAAATTTTTACTCATGGAGGTAGATTCATCCATCAAAAGGTGAATTGCAACTGAATGAATCAGTTTCCTATCTTATAGAGGCAAGCTGTTCCACTGCCTATTTTCCAGTTCTCAGTTTAGATCTTGTTGAAACAGCTCCTAAACTTGTGAGCTTGACCCCTAGAGGCTGGGGATGAGTTAGTGTTGTCTATATCTTGTAGTTTTTCAGTCATTAGCATGGTTGGACACTTGGGATTGCTTTGAGCATCATTGTACATTCATCTCTGCAGTTTGGCAAAGGAATAGACCAGGGTTTGCAGCACTCCTTGGGATTCATGTGGCTCTTTGTTTTGATGATGTGTTTCTCTTTGTTAATGTAATTTTACTAGTGCTTTATGTGTATCATCTTCCCTCTTATTTCTTCTTAAGTTAAACAAACAAGGATAAAGGTGGAATTCATTAGATTTGCAGTGCTCTACCTTGAGTTTTGTTTAATTTTCTATGTTTTCAACTGTTTGAAGAGGATTATTGAAATTTTCTTGCCCTCTTCAACTCCTCATCGGTCTAATCTATCCATCTCATTCAAAATTGAAACATCGAAACAGTTTCCTACCTTGCCCTATTCAGATCTCTGCAAAAACTAGGCCTCATTCCCCAAACCCAAAATCTGCCTTTCCCTTTGATCCAAAAAACACCCTAAAAATAAAATAAAACTCTCTTACATATATACCTAGCCTAAAATCAGCCTTTATTCAATTCATCTCAAGCCTCACTAATTATTTTTCTGAGATTGACCAGGAGAGAGCCCTCTCCCGATCTGGTAGGGCTAGCTACCAGGTTAAGTGTGGTTTGATGTTACCCTAGATTCTTCCTTTTTCAGCCTGAGGTAGATTTAGGCAATAACATAGTGGCGACCATACTGGGGAAGAAAAGTTTTTTTTTGCTTTATAAACTACAGACGGAGCCTGAAGTTAGCCAGGTAGCCTTCGAAACGCTCTTTCTTTTCATTAGCGAAAGTAGATGAATGCTGCTTCAGTCAATCTATGGTCTAGTTTATGAACTGAACATCTGGTTTCCTCGGTAAGATCTAATCAAATTTAGATCTGATTGTTGATGGTGGACAAAAATCAGACATCGGAAGGCTGAAATCATTCACCTAGCGACTCTAAATCAGTTTCAAGATCAGATCCAAGGACTCCACTGGAGGATGAACCTGACTAGCAGAAACATGAAAGGACAATATGGAAAGATCAGGTATTCAAGTTGGAATTTCATCCAAGACATTTTGTTCTTTGTCATAAATTATTTCTTCTCTTTTCTCGAGAATATCAAGAAGGCTTTGCAAAGTATATTGTATTTGAGAAAAGATCCTCGGCCTGCATTTGATTCCTTCCCTTTGAAGATTGTGAATACCAAAGATTTGCATGCTTTTGAGCTTGATCAAGACCTTTCTTTCGAATCTTGTGATGACCATCTTCAAACTGATGAACCTCAAGAGACCAAGACTGATTCTACAGCATTTGTACATACCCCTATACCTTGTAAAATTCCAGATCGATACAAGCCTCTGATTTTACCTCCTATATCCCATGCTTTCCCTAAAAATCATGACCTATATCTACCAAGATTTGATGGTGAACGCGACAACATCACTGCTGAGAGACATGTTCTGAATTTTGAGTCTTTTCTTGACCTTTTTGAAGTTGATGAAGAGGATGCCAGTATTAAGCTTTTTGCTCTTTCTTTGCAAGGAAAAGTCAAGAGTTGGTTCAAAACCCTGCATGATGCGAGCATCTTAGATTTCCAGTAGTTCGTCAAAGTTTTCCTCGACAGGTGGGTGATCAGATAGAACCCTTTCTTAATTATAGAAGAGTATAACCAGCTGAAAAGACAGCCAGGGGAGACAGTACAATAGTTTTCTGCCAGATTTAACCAAGTTTATTATTCGATGCCAGTTAATATAAGGCCTCCTCCTGGATCTGCTCTCTTGCACTACCCGTGTGCCTTTGATCCGGAAATGGAGTTTCAGCTGAGAGAAAGGAATCTTGCAACACTTGAAGAGATGCAGAACAATGCAGTAGATGTAGAGGATCATTTGCTGATCCGAAGGGAAAAGTTGAAGGAAGAAGAGATGAAAAACATAGATTTGAAGAAATCGACATCTCTAGAGGTAAAGCTTGACATTTTGGTAAGTGCAGTGGAAGAGATGATGCAAAGGATCATCACAAGGAATGAGTATAATGTTCAAGCCCATGGCTCGCTGATTGAAGAAGAACAAGTTGCTGATCCAAAACAATTTGTTTCTTATCCCAGTTGTCATAGATCTGATAATTATTTTTTTGTAGATCATCTTGGAGAAGAGAGATCTGTTGATATTACATGTATGCTTGATGATGTGTTTTATACTGATCATTTGCCTCAGTTTGATCAGTATGATGATGATTATGTTCTCCAAACAGAAGCTAATCTTGCAGACAAATCAACAACTAGTTTGTGGAAGGAGGAAGTTCACTTTCAGCAGTTCGAATACAATGTTCAGCCATCACATATCAGCTATGGAAATGACGAGGAAAGTGCAACAAATTTTGAAGTAGGTGAAGGATCTTTTCCTTTTTCTTTTGACTCGTTTCAACTCATCAGAGACAACTTTCATGCAATCTGAAATCAACTGTCGACAAGTCTTGATCTAGACCATCTTGAGGGCAATGAAAACCTTGTTCAAGACTTATCATATCCAGATTTGTAGCCCCTGAATGCCATTGATTGTCAAGTTGTAGATGAAGACTTGGGAGCTGGCACATATGATCAAATGATATAAGATGACTCCGTACCATTTTGTTTTGAATCATTTCAGTTTTTGAAGGGTAAATTGCATAGTAAATCTTCAAATGAGCAGCTTGTAGAAAATCATGTAATCTCATCAGAAACAATAGAAAATGGTTTGCAGCAGTCTTTTCAAGTTTTTCACGATCCAATAGCTGATGTGTTGGATGATGTCTGCAGGCAAAGCCTTTCTCCATTGACTATATGTAAGCTTGAAACGTGTACTGATACAAAATCGATCAGGCAGCCGGTCTCTTTGTCATTTTCAGCAGGAATCTCGTCACAAAGCTCAAAACAAAGTTTGCATTCATGGTATGAGGAGAAGGGAAGTAATCCATTGGATGAGCTAAGTCCCAGTGTGCATGAACTTCAAGATCCTTATGCAGTGTTTTTGGAGGCGGATAGAGAATCCATAGTATTCAACGGATTTGTTCACAAGTTTTCATGGGAGTTGCCTTTTGGTAGTTCTCTCTTGTTGTTCATAAGCGGGCACTTGTGGAGAATCCAAACAGCAGCCGGAATACTTACTTGGTTGCATTGGTTGTTTCATTTCACTTGATCAGGTGATGAATGAAACTGTTAGAGTAGGTTGTATTGAATAAGCTTCATATTGAACATATTTTCCAGTTTGTCGGTTGTATTTAAGTATCGGGTCAGTTTTTAGTTGAGTGAGAGTCAATTTGTGTCGTCAAGTCATCAGTTTTCAGTCATGCATTTCAGCTTGAGTTTTTGACTCCATTGCCCAATGGATGAAGGCACTGTCTGCTTTCCAGAGATCTGTAGTTCTTGGCACCTCCAAGGAGCTACCATCCCCATTGGAGCCAATGTTAGTGTCAGTATTTGCATCCTTCCTCCAGTGATGAAAAATGCTCTTACAAAGTGATTTTAAGGTGTCAAGGTCAAATTTTGTCATTTCAGTGAGTCTTCAAGTAAAATTTGGTCACTAGGTATTAGGTCTAGGGTTTGCTTTTACTCCTTTCAAAGTTGTCCAAATTTCGGTCCATGTCACCATTCAGCTGAGTGTACCATCATTCAGAGGGTTTTCATCATCATGTCAGGTTCCAATGGGTCATTTTACACCTTGTTCATGCTTCAGTTGTGCCTAGGTAAGGTTCATTTCCCTCTCTTAGGGTTTTGAAGGTAATTTCTCTTGGATGGTCAAATCATCAGCAAAAATTGTATCCCAATGTTCATACACCTTCCCCTATCCTTAATGTACCTTATTAAACACTTCCCATCACTGAGATCCCCCAAATTCCTCATTTTCGCACAAACCCTAGTTTCCTGCTACAACTTGGCAATTTTCTAGGCTAGGCCTGTGTTTTGCCCTTTTGGACCCCTTCCCCTCACTCAATCTCTGAAATTACACTTTTCCCTACTTCCCAAAATCCCTCCCTACTTCCCAAAATTTTCTCAAGAATTTATAAGTCACTTATCCCCTTCATTTCGCTTCATTTTGACAAATCCCTTGTTCCACATATCGGGATAGGTTTTACTCCAATGATGTTTCTGAGAAATAAAAGATGAATTTGGGAAAAATGAGAGAGGTTTTTGTCCAAAATATGCCAAGGAAGAAAAAAATCCTTCAAGTTTTACACAGGTGTCATGTTTTTAGAGAAATGTCAAAAATACAGTTGCCTTAGGAGAATTGATGCGCCTCTGAAGTGACCTTGGGAAGATCAAGATTTATCCTAGCTTGGTTGGCCAAATGACTTTATTGATGAGTCAAATGATAAATAGACACAAATATATTTCCATTGAGTTATCATGAGCTAAATTTGGAGTTGAGGAAGACCTTCAAAAGTTGACTGCAACAGCACTCTGCCTTGAGGCAGCCTCATTTTGCACATTTTGACCAGTCTTGGGAGATTTGATTTTTGATAGGGAAAATGAACTCCAAATTGAAAAATTCTAGTTGGGTTAGAAATTAGACTCAACAATATTTCCAACGAGCTATCTTGCGCCCAATTTTGACACTAGGAAGGTCTCCAAAAGTCTCCTGCAAAAAGGCGCGACGCATTGAGATGGCGCGGCACATTGGGCAGCCCTCTACAGTGCAAAAAATGAACTGGCGCGACGCATTGAGATGGTGCAGCGCATTGGGCTAAAAAGCCTGAAATCCATTTAAATCTTCCTCCAAAGACTCTCAAATTGCTAAATTATTCATTTCCCAAGTAATTTAACATCCCTCCATGACCAATGAATGAATTTCTCATGGTGCTTATGGTGATTTAATGGATATAAATTAAAACCCTACCTCCTAGCATTTTTTGTCAAAAAACAATTGCATAGGGTTTATGAGTTGTATTTATTGCTGCTAATTCCACTCCTAGCCATTTCTCACTCCCTCACTCCTTCATTTCCTCAATCATTTTCTCCCTCTCTTTACATTCTCATCTACCCATTCCACATTTCCCATATCCCTAATCAACTAACCCTAAATCCCTAATCCCACTATCCCAAACCCTAGTTAAATATCCCCAAACACTAATTTCCATCCAAAACCCTAGATGTCATCCCCTAAACCCTTTCATTCTCTAAAATCCTTCATCTAGCATCAAACCCTCCCCTCATCAGTCCCACTCATCCATGGCGCTCAAAAACATGAAGGCAAAACCGACAAGCTGCCAAGAGGAGGAAAATCAAATTGACCACATTTGAGCAAGAAATTCAAAGCTGATCGCGAAACTTGGCTTGAAAGGGTAAATATGAATTTGGAGAAAGCTAACAAGGAGAAAAATATGTTGAGGCACATGGCGAATCATTATTGGGCAAGAAATCATGTTGCAACGCACGAATCGAGATCCTGAAGGCTAAGTTGAAGAGGGCATTAAAGCGTCGGAAAAGGAAAGATAGACTTCAGATTTTGGCTAAGGCTTCCTTGGCCTAGCATAGTGCATGATGGAGGACACTCAGCCCAAATTTCAAGAAATTTGGGACGCTTTTTGCAAATTTTGGTTTTTTTGGCCTAAACACAGATTTTTCAGCTCTACGCATCGCACCACATGGTGCACACTTATGATTGGGAGCTCCTCTTGGGTAAAAATTTATATTTTTGGAATTTTCATGAAAATTTGTGCATGCCTACCTATGGCCAAGAGATTTTGACAGGTTTTGGGCTTCCAGAAGGGTTAAAAACACCCTAAAAATGACCTTTCTGCCTCTTTTTGCACACACAGGAAGCAGTGTTGGGAAAACTCATTTTTGGAGGGGAAAATGGTAGAAAAATTTAGAAATTCCACTTGTGTTGGAAATTATATTGGTAGACCTTTCCAACAAGCCCACTTGGAGCAAATTTGGACACCGGGAAGGCCTTCAAAATCAGCTCCAAACTGGCGCGATGCATAGAGAAATCAAGCGCGACGCATTGGGGATTTTTGCTCAGTTTTGACTCAGTGACTCTATTTTTCGCCTATTTTTGGCTAGTTTGACTTTCTTATCTCCAAATGTTAAACTCATGATGTAATTTGATGTAATTTGATGGGTCTTCTTGTAATTCTAGCAAATTTTTACTCATGGAGGTAGATTCATCCATCAAAAGGTGAATTGCAACTAAATGAATCCGTTTCCTATCTTATAGAGGAAAGCTGTTCCACTGCCTATTTTCCAGTTCTTAGTTTAGATCTTGTTGAAATAGCTCCTAAAAAAGTGAGCTCGACCCCTAGAGGCTGGGGATGAGGTAGTGTTGTCTATATCTTTTAGTTTTTCAGTCATTTGCATGGTTGGACACTTGGGATTTCTTGGAGCTTCATTGTAGATTTCATCTCTGCAGTTTGGCAAAGGAATAGACCAGGGTTTGCAGAACTCCTTGGGATTCATGTGGATCTTTGTTTTGATGATTTCTTTCTCTCTGTGATTTTAAGTTTACTGATGTTTCATGTGTATCATCTTCCTTCTTATTTCTTCTTAAGTTAAACAAACAAGTATAAAGGTGGAATTCATTAGATTTGCAGTGCTCTACCTTGAGTTTTGTTTAATTTTCTATGTTTTCAACTGTCTGAAGAGGATTATTGAAAGTCTCTTGCCCTCTTCAACCCCTCACTGGTCTGAGCTATCCATTTCATTCAAAATTGAAACATCAAAACAGTTGCCTACCTTGCCCCATTCAGATCCCTGCAAAACTGCTCATTTCCCATACCCAAAATCTGCCTTTCCCTTTTATCCAAAAAACAACCTCAAAATCAAATCAAACTCTCTTACATATATACCTAGCCTAAAATCAGCCTTTATTCAAGTCATCTCAAGCCTCACTGATCATATTTTTCTGAGATTGACCAGGAGAGAGCCCTCTCCCGATCTGGTAGGGCTAGCTACCAGATTAAGCGTGGTTTGATGTTACCCTAGACTCTACCTTTCTCAGCCTGAGGTAGATTTATGCAATAACACGTGCAAAACATGCACTACATTGAGAACCACAGTTCTAAACATAGCAAAGATATTTTATACCTCAAATCCATTTAATTTACCTTTCCTGTTACCTTTCTCATGATTGTCCTTCCACTATCCATTTACCCCAATGGACCCAACTAGCCCAACTGGCTGTCATATTATTCCCTTCAACTGCCCTTTGTTTATGCATCGAGCTTCATTCAAGTCTTAGATTAACTATTGGGTTTAAATTTTCTCTCCCCAAGCTCCATTAACTTCCCTCTTTCCCCAACCAATTCCCAAGACCCTCAAAACACAGAAGTTGAGAAAAAGAAGGAAGATAAAGAAAAAATGGAAAACCAAACAACAATACTGTTAGGTTGCCATAATTTTTCAGATTGGCAAGACCAAATGTACAAGGGTAACATCAAAACAATATTTGGAGTCCTAGGACCTAGCCTTCCTGGACTCAGAGAGGGCTCTCTCTATAATTTGTATAAAATATGTGAACTTGATTGATTTTAGGGTTTTGATTTTAGGCTAGTTATGATGATTAGGGTTTGTTTGTTTGTTTTGTTTGCTTGGGTTGCTTATCAAGCATAACATATAGAGTAGGAGAGGTTTAGACCATTGGACTATGGAGTTTGCAAAAGGTCTTGAAAGGTATAACAATAGGTCGAGGGTATTTCGGAGGGCAAGTATAACAAAGCCAAATGGATCTTTAAAGCTTATGTGAGTTAAGTGAAAAATAAATTGTGAGATTATTAGGTTTAAAGGGTAGTTAGGAATCCTTTAACATGTTCTATAACAAGAAAAGTCTTTAAGAACACTATGCAGAAAGAAATAACCAAAGACAGGGCATACCATAAGCTTCTTTGACTAAACCCTAGCAAGTAAGCATTAAGACAACAATCCAACAAACCGTAGAGAGAAAAAAACTTGTAATTTCTCTAGTGATTTCACCTTAAGGCAAAGAAAACATTCAAGATAACATATAGTAATGATAAAAGAGAAGGGAACTCCTAAAATTCATTAATCATACTACAAAGAACTTCAAAGAAACTATAAAAGATGGAAAAAAGGGCAGGGAAAACCATAAACCTCTTCAGTCAAACCCTATTTAGCAATACTTCAAAGAAAAGACCTCAAAAACAATGTTTAAGTCATACCAAAGGCAGGGGTAACCAT
The DNA here is from genome assembly GCA_034641835.2 of Pinus albicaulis. Taxonomy (NCBI): domain Eukaryota; kingdom Viridiplantae; phylum Streptophyta; class Pinopsida; order Pinales; family Pinaceae; genus Pinus; species Pinus albicaulis. Next base: position 529,777,300 of record CM076583.1, read on the forward strand.
AAATTTCTTTGACATGGGCTTCATTAAATCATTTTTGAGATAAACAAGCCGAGTCATGAGTGGGATTTAGAGAGAAACTAAGAATTCTCTAAACTGACCTACCAGAGGAAAACATACAAGCAATAGAAAGCATACAGAGCTAAGGTGCCTCTAAACAACATTTCTTAGCCTAAACTTTTTGTTCTACTGCATGAGAAAGATGAAACAAAATGAAAACATAAGAAGACAAGCACTAGTTTAGAAAGACATCACCATTAGCCATGCTCATGAATCCTGCAAGTGTCCTTGGCTCCATTTTCATCCAAATCAAAGCATTCATAACAATCCAAAGGCAATTTCTCCTCAACTCCAAGTCTATGTATTAAGTCTAACAATCAACCAACATGTACAATGAGGCCTCAATGCAATATTTAACTTGCAAAGGAGGACCAAAACCCTAGCTAGGGTTTCAAAATATCATTAACTACTCATAAATGCCAAAATTTTCCTATGAGACCATGCAAGGCCCAAGGCACAAATATCTAACTTAATAAATGCAAAAATAAACGCTAACATAACTCCTCAGCTAACTCTGGAGTGATTTTCCTCAAAAACCCTCAAAATATCTTTTTCATTTACTCCAAGTGTCTTTTATTGACTTTTTGCCAAGGGTGCAGCGCTGAGGTTCAAGGGCGCAATGCTCAGTCCAAGGACGCAACGCCAAAACAGGAAAAATATCCCTTCTTGCAGCTTATGAATGTCAATAAGAATCAACACATAATAACATATGCAAATTCCAACCAAATCAAGGACTTCTACATACCACCCGACCATAGATTGGGCTTAACCAAATATTTCTTTCATCCAATCACCTCTATGTCATATTCCAAGCATGAATGTGGGATCACATCGGATAAAAAAAAACATAACCAACTAGGTCTTCCAGAGGCTAAACCACCTCGACCCTCAACCACAATGATTTCACATAAACCAATCCATAAATCACCAAAACCAAACAATCTTGGATGCCTCAAAATCTCTTCACCATACCCATAGGAATCTTCCTATCTCCACCCACATGTTAAGAGTTCCAAGAGAAAACCATCTCCACCCTCAACCCTTTGGAATTTTCCTGATACCACATCAACCAGGATCCAAAATCTATCGGCAATCCAAAGCTTAACCAAAACAGGGAACCCACTACATCATGGCTATTCATGGAAATGGCAAAGAAAAGGTTGTACATCACTTCCAATCCAGAAAAATCCTATTCCAATGAAAAAAAACATAAATAATAAACCAATGCATAAAAAATGCATCAAATCCTAGTATGCTAAATCACACATGCACATTGTTACTTGCAAATCCATGACTATTTTTCTGACCTTATTCGTTGTTATCCAAACTTCCTCTTACGCTACCTTGCTTTCCTTGCTTGTTTTCTCCCTTGCTTGTTCTCTCTCTTGTATTTTGATTTATTCCTTAGCAAAACTAAGTCGTCAAATCTGGAAATTGATCAAAAGTTGTCAACTGATTCTCAGATGCCTTTTTATCATTGATGTCTGGTGTCTCTTCCTTTCCTTTAATTTTTCCTTTATTTTCTCTTTAATTTCCCTTGCATGCATATTCTTGTTTCTTCATCTTCCTTTTCTCCTATTTTCATTTATTTATTTGAATTAATTTTCATTATTTCCTTTTTCCTTTTTCCAATGCCAATGCCAATTTCCATAGCCATTAATTAACCACAAGTGACCCCCAATGTGATGTCCCCTCCCCCCCCATCCAACTTGGAATACGTGTCCCATGACCTTGGTTGATTTTTTCATTTTTACATGGAAATATAACCTGGGGTTGTTACACAAAAATAAAGTCATGATAATTAAATCCAAAAATATCATTTATGATACTTTCATTTATGATAAAAACTACTTGGAGGAAGTTCCTTAATACAAATATTTGGGAATCGACATCTATCATAAGCTCAATTGGGATTATAACACTGAGAAGAAGAAGTTATACAACATGGATGCTAGGAGGTTTTCTAAATTTTCTTCTAACTTTACCTAGAACCCCCACCTTCTGCTCAAGTGAGGGTTCGTAAGGATGCCCAATCATGGCTAGACCATTCGGGAATATAGTAGGAGATCATCTTGCAAAATCTAGATAAACTTGAAAATATCATTCTTCCAAATTTAAGGAGAAATTGTGGGGAAATAACGAGTTATAGGGAAAAAAGGAAACTATAATATTATAAGGAGGTGATCAACCCCAATCTCAAAAACAAAAATTATCCTTTTGTATTGACTAGTGTTAAGAATAAAATGGACATTGCCAAGATAAGGACTAATTCTCATGAGCTTCATAGTGAAATTGGGCATTGGTCAATTCCCAAAACACCATGGGATGAAAGAGTTTGTTGCATGTGTGATCGTAAGAGGGTTGAAGATGAAAAACACTTTCTCTTAATATTTTCAATCTAATTTTCAAAATATTTGTCACACTACAAACCTTCTTAACCTTTTAACTCAAAAAAACTATGGCGATCTCAAAATGCTTCTCTCACTTATTTTTAAGCATACAAATCAATGGTAAAGAATTTTTATTGATCTCTTACCTTTTTAAGGTTCGGTAGACCATATATGTCTTAGAGTATGTTAATCATCGTCATATTTATATTGGAGAAATTGAAATCAAGGTATATATGATAATACATTTTCAAACATTAACTCATTTTAATTATGGATTTGTCATGAAACCATAAGGGTCAAATAATTAGAGGTGCAAAGATTTACTCAAATTTATTTCAATATTAATAGGTTCTCCCCTTAAAGGATTTGATCCCTCTCCACCCATGATAAATCCAAAGTTAAGATGGATATACATTGATATATAAATATGTTTTAGCAACTTAAATATTAAATATGTTTAAAACACCACAAAACAAATAATATATTGCACTCAGAAACATCCTTGAACTAAAGAACATCAATAATGATTTTATGTATTTATTTTTTAATTTTTAATTTTATAGATGTTACAAAATATTTCATAAACATAAATAATTGGCTTATGATTGCTAGTTTAGAAATAATATCTTCAAGTGGAAATATTTAGTCATAAGAAATATTTACTTTGTTAATTTAGGACAAGTTTTCTATCATTTTCTAATGTAGAAGGGAGTTGGAAAAATATATATGGTATAAACAAACTGAAATTGAGATCAAGGTGCATGCGATAATATATTGTTTATGAATCTATCTTAACTATCTAGCTATCATGTACATAAATAGATCAAATCCTTTGAGTGCAAATCTTTTCTATTTTTTTTTAAAAGTTCATATATATATATATATATATATATATATATATATATATATATATATATATGCACTGTAAATACTGATGTTGGCATATACACTCATATATAGTACTAAATTATATGAATTAAGTTGAGGTAACGTAATGTTATTGAAACATATAGGGAAGGGTATGAGATCATTGAACAGACATCAATAATACAAATTAAATTTCATAAATGAGCCTTATAAATATTACAACATCTTTAACCAATATAAATAGTATTTTTTAATAAAATTATATTTATGTATATATCAATAATTCCTTAATTTAAATTCTATGGAAGATCCTAGGGCACAGTTCAATTGGTGATGGTTGTGTTATGAAGTATTATGTAAAGTATGTGATCTAAGGTTCAAATAGCCATGATTTAACGAATGAGCTATGTGTTGGGGCATGTGTAGTTTCACCTGGAGGTTATAGTGGTAGCTCAACCTAGTTGTTGATTCCTCTAGTCACAAAAAGTTAGTAATTTTATTTATATAAAGAAAATAACATCAAAATATGCCTATAGGCATTTTAGTGGCTATAAGCCATGTTGTAGTATAATTTGACTAAGCTAAAAGTCAAGAGAGGTCCTGAGCAATTCAAGTTTGTTGAGGAACATATGTTAGAATGTCAAGAAGACCTGCAATATGCTCAAAAGGATAACCACAAGCGCAACGAGGATTCATCATCACATGTGCACTAGAACCAAAGTCAGGGAAGCAACAACAACATTGGAAGAACAATCTAAGCTAGAGGAGCAGCAAAGAAGAAAAGGATGCAACAAGGGTCAAGTCGGGCTCATTCGCAAGCTCAGGAGAGACTAGCACGACATAACACCGGATAATCTCAAGAGGGTTACACTGTGGAGAAAAACATACTAATTTCTCGCAGGCAGAGAAATGGCGTATTTCCCTTAGAAAATTAAGAGTTTTTGAGGAGGCACAAAGGGAAAAACGGACAGTTAGGATCAAAGCACAGAACTGAAATGAAGAGATGGACTACGGAGATCCTATTGCATATCGCATTCGGTAAAGGTTACAAGTTTAAAATATGGTTAAACTTGCGATATTGCGATGTGATGCAATCACATATCGCACTTTGAAAGTTTAAAGGGTTAGCGCTAAGGAATGTGTTAAAGGTTGCGATCTGTAGGCTGTGGGCGGGCCCACCTCTCTTTTCCACATCACCTCCCTCTACCTGCAATTCGCACTTCGCAAGTTTTAATGTTTACTTCCACCGCTCATAAACTAAATCTGCCAATTTGCAATTTGCGATATCCGTGGGACCCATCCTTTCCATGTCACCTCCTTCTCCTCGCACTTCAGAATTTGCAAGGTTTAGAGATCACCTTCCATTTATCATAGCAAATCCGCTGATTTGCGATTTTCAATTGGCCCCACCTTTGTTTGCCACATCACCTTCTTCCCATCGAACTTAGCGCATCGCACAGCTTAACACTTACCTCTCGTCTTTCATAATAAAATCCTTGATTTGTGATTTGCGGCTGGATGCGATGTGGTTTTGAAAGTAAACTCCAAAGGTTTTCAAATATGGAAGTAAGGAATTTCTCATGTTAAATCACATTGGAGGAGGAAAGGATGATTATAACGTAAAACCGTTGAAACTCCGAAATGGGATAGAAAGAGGACACGATGCACTCTTTAGAGGTGAATAGAATATATTTCAAGTCTAAGTCTTGTGGCAGTTTAGGGAAGAAATTCTGAACGCGAGCATAAAGGCTCGGGTATGTGATCCGAAGCAGGGCAAAGGAGAAGAAAAGGCATAATGCAACAGGCATGAGCAGAAGAGGCAGAGCCGGGTAGCAGGTGACATAATGATAGCATTCAAAAACAAAAAAGGATGGGTAGAGTCTAGTGGAGATGCGTTTACACAGAATGTTGGGACATCACAGCCGAAATGGACAGAGACACATCAACGACAAATCAGATCCAAAAAACAGATTGATATTTCTAATTCTATATTTCTTTCTTGATTAAAGATCGACATTGTAATGAAGTCTTTAATTGCGATGTAATAGGTAGTTTACAGATTTTTAGGAAGTTTGAGTAGTCACAGGAAGTTCCAACAGTTATAGACTATTTTTGATGTATTTAAGCAAGAGAGAAAGAAAGAAATGGAGGGGGCTTGAGTTCTGGACCTCTTGGGGATTACATTTTGTACTTATTTTTCTGATGGGTAAATGAAAGAAGCAGTAAGTTTCCTGCAACTATTGATGGTGATTCATGTTTCTTGTGCCATTTTGTGTCCCTTCTTATTTGAATGAATTGAAGTAATGTAGTAGCTGGTCTCTTAATTACATCTGTGAGTAAGAGTTAAATAACCTTAATTTTCGCTCCTTCACTCCATCTCTTCTCCCTTCACAAATTCTCTTTGAAACTTAAAAGTAATAGATTTTGTGTTTACAAAATATTATTTTGAGTTTCCCCTCTCTTCAAAAACTCCCGATGAATCTTTAAAGTAATAGATTCTGTGTTTACAACATATTATTTCGAGTTTCTTCTCTCTCCATGAATTTCCTCTAAAACTTAAAAGTGGTAGATTCTATGTTTTCAACATATTTCTTTGATTTTCCCCTGCAGTTCTTCTTTTCATTCAGATATCAATAGTGAATGGCATTATGAAATATTTTATTATTCCAAATCATTAAGGGTTTTAGAAAACTAGTCTCCATAGGGATAGAACAAAGACCTCATGATAAAATCATTTCCGTGACACACTTTTAAAATGTCTTAAGCACTGATTCCTTTCATAACCGAGGGATTGTCTCTTATGATACAACATTTTTTGGCGCCGTTGTCGAGGACGAAGGCACGAAGTTATTTTTCCCCAGGTATTGAAATCTATTTCGTAATGGTGAATAATATTTAGATACAAATTTGGTTGTGTTTTATTCACTTGGTGACTCCACTGATAAAGGTTTCATTAGATGAGGAATTCTGTGGGCAAGGAAATGAGAAAGAAATGTGGAAAATACAGGTATCAGAGTTTGGATCTTTTAAAGGAATTTTTATTTTTCATTATCAGTTTGATGGTATATTTTCCCTTACATACCAAGAATATTGTTTCCTGCTTTATATCCTCATAAGATTATAAGGCAAAAAATGTACATTCTTTATTGGAGAAAGAATATTTTTCCTCCGATTGTATTATTGATCTTGACGGAACTTTATATGAGAGGAGAGATGAATTTTACATTACAATTCCTGAAGATTTTTTACATGAGTTGGCATTACATGAAGAGCATCAACATTATGAGGGACAAACCTTAGATTTCACTTTCTGACCTAAATGGTTATCAGCAAAAAACAACAATCAATCTTCTCACATACAACCTCAAATTGAGGAGTCAACCAGTGAAGGAAGATGTCATGTTCAAAGAAGTCTACATGAGCAAGATGTTCAAGAAAAAGAGGCAGTAGAAAATTGGTCTCATCAGTTCTATGATCCAGTGGCGGATTATATGAAAACTTTCTTTTGTCAGCAAAAAGCATTTATACAAAGGCTGACTTCACCTGATTAAGTTCGGACATAAATGCATACGTAGGAGTTGTGCATAAATAAGCTTAGAAGTTGAGAATTTTCAGTTGTAGTATTTCTAGTTCGATATTTTTAGCTTAAGAATAAAGGAAGAAGTCCAAAGTGTAGCAGGATTCAGGAGGATTTCATACTGGATCAACTCACATTTGGGATTGACTCCATGCCCATAACGACTACTGTTCTACAAGTGCTATTTGACTCCATGCCCAATAAAGGCTACTGATCTACAAGTTCTCTTTGAATCTATGCCCAATAAAGGCTACTGATCTACCAGTTCTCAGCACTTTGCTACCAAAAGTGTTTTCCCCAATTGGAGCCAGATGTTGTAGCATAATTTGACTCAGCTAAAAGTCAAGAGAGGTCCTGAGCAATTCAAGGTTGTTGAGGAACAATTGTTAGAATGTCAAGAAGAACTCCAATATGATCAAATGGATAACCACAAGTGCAACAAGGATTCATCATCACATGTGCACTGGAACCAAAGTCAGGGAAGAAACAACAACATTGGAAGCCAATTTAAGCCAGAGGAGCAGCAAAGAAGAAAAGCGTGCAGCAAGGGTCAAGTTGGGCTCATTTGCAAGCTTAGGAGAGACTAGCGCGACAGAACACCAGATAATCTCAGGAGGGTTACACTGCAGAGAAAAAAAAAAATTCCCGCAAGTAGAGAAATAGCATATTTCCCTTAGAAAATTAAGAGTTTTGGAAGAGGCACAAAGGGAAAAACAGACGGTCAGGATCAAAGCGCAGAACTGAAATGGAGATGGACGATGAAGATCGTATCGCATATCACATTTGGTAAAGGTTACAAGTTTAAAATATGGTTAAACTTGTGATATTGCGATTGCATATTTCACTTCCCAAGTTTAAACGGTTAGCACTAAGGAATGTGTTAAAGATTGCGATCTGCAGGCTGTGGGCGGGACCACCTCTCTTTTCCATGTCACCTCCCTCTCCCCTCATTTTGCACTTCAGAAGTTTTAGTGTTTACTTCCACCGCTCATAAACTAAATCCACCAATTTGCGATTTGCGATATCCATGGGACCCATCCCTGCCATGTCACCTCCCTCTCCCCGCACTTCGCACTTCGCCAGTTTTAGAGATTACCTTCCACTTCTCATAACAAATCTGCCAATTTGCGATTTGTGATTGGCCCCAACTCTGTTTTCCACGTCACCTTCCACCCATTGCACTTCTCGCATCACACAATTTAACACTTACCTCCCGTCTTTCATAATAAAATCCCCAATTTTCCATCTGTGGGAGGATGCGATGTGGTTTCAAAAGTAAACTCCAAAGGTTTTCAAATCTAGAAGTAAGGAATTTCTTGTGTTAAATCGCATAGGAGGAGGAAAGGAGGATTATAATGTAAAATCGTTGAAACGCAAAAATGCGATAGAAAGCGAACACGATGCGTTCTTCAGAGGTGAATAGAATATATTTCAAGTCCAAGTCTTGCGGTGGTTTAGGGAAGAAAGTCGGAACGCGGGCAAAAAGACTCGGGTATGTGATCCGACGAAGGGAAAAGGAGAAGAAAAGGCATAACACAGCAGGCACGAGCAGAAGAGGTAGAATCGGGTAACAGGTGACATGATGATAGCATTCAAAAACAAAAAAGCATGGGCAGAGTCGAGTGGAGATGTGTTTAAGAAGACTGTTGGAACATCACAGCCGAAACAAACATATACACATAAGCAACAAATCAGATCCATAAAATAGATTGATACTTCTAATTCTATTTTTCTTTCTTGATTAAAGATCGACATTGTAATGAAGTCTTTAATTGTGATGTAATAGGTAGTTTACAAATTTTTAGGAAGTTTGAGTAGTTACAAGAAGTTCCAACAGTTACAAACTATTTTTGATGTATTTAATCAAGAGAGAAAGAAAGAAATGGAGGGAGACTAAGTTCTGGACCTCTTGGGGATTACATTTTGTACTTCTTTTTCTAATGGGTAAATGAAAGAAGTAGTAAGTTTCCTGCAACTGTTGATGGTGTTTCGTGTTTCTTGTGCCATTTTGTGTCCCTTCTTATTTGAATGAAGTGAATTAATGTAGTGGCCGGTCTCTTAATTACATCTGTGAGTAAGAGTTAAATAACCTTAATTTGCGCTCCTTCACTCCATCTCTTCTCCCTTCACAAATTATCTCTGAAACTTAAAAGTAATAGATTCTATGTTTACAACATATTATTTTGAGTTTCCCCTCTCTTCAAAAAATCCTGATGAAACTTTAAAGTAATAGATTATGTGTTTACAAAATATTATTTCGATTTTCCTCTCTCTCCATGAATTTCCTCTGAAACTTAAAAGTGGTAGATTCTATGTTTTCAGCATATTACTTTGAGTTTCCCCTGCAGTTCTTCTTTTCATTCAGATATCAACAGTGAATGGAATTATGAAATCTTTTATTATTCCAGATCATTAAGGGTTTTAGAAAACTAGTCTCCAGAGGGATAGAACAAAGACCTCATGATAAAATCATTTTTGTGACACACTTTTAAAATGTCTTAAGCACTGTTTCCTTTCAAAACCGAGGGATTGTCTCTTAAGATACAACAAGCCACATATAAGATCCCTCTATCTCTTGAAAACATAAAATTTCATATCAACTACCTCTTGATATAGTCATTACGTGAATTATCATAAGGTTTTTATTCAAAAAGTTATAACTGATTTTATAATTTTCTAATACATATTCACATAAAAAATCATTAATATGTTTATATATCGCTCAAAATTTACATAAAACAATAATATAATTTTCTATGATATGAATTTATTTATGTCCAAGGGTCATGAAAATGCTCTGATTGTTGGCCTTCTTCAAATTTTGTGACTTTCCATGTGCCATTGCATAATGCCAAGCCAAATTTGGAGAGGAAATATAATTCATGAATTTGGGACCTGAAAACATGATTAAAATAAATATGTGTAAATAATGTCAGTTGTTTCATAATATATGGAAAGAGAGGCTCAAGAGTATAATTTCTTAATCCTTTTTCTCCTTTCATCCATTTGATAACAACCTGTGAGTGCCCATAGGCATTCAAAGAAGAAATTCCTTGTTCAATTACAATATGGATGAGCAGTTTTACTACAATTAATTTTGCATCATTATTTGTGGGAGGTTTTTTACAAGCCATTTTGTCACACTTAGTCAAAAGGACCCAAAACTGGATCTCTCGCCATCCATTACACTTTTCATTAATCCCTAACAAGGCCAAAAGCAAAACTATTCCAAAAAGTTATAAGGATCTTGGATTACATTGGTTCAAAAGCCAGATTTTTAAGTCTTCATCGCACCTTTCTCCTTTAGAACCTACGATGGAACATTCTAAATACATGCAATCTATGATAGTCAAAGCAAGTTGCATTTAAAAAAAGTGTGATGACACTTGGAAATAAGGAAAAATAAAACAAAATTTCAAAGCTTCCCCCTTTAGAAGCTTCGGGAACAGATTAATCCTTTTTTTGGTGAACATAATCCAGGATTGAGGTTTTATCCCTTATCTCATGGAACTTACCTCCTTTCAAAGTGGAACTAGCCCTAGTATGGTGGATCTAAAACTACCTCATTTTCCCTATAAAATAAATACCTATTATAGGGTCCAGGTTGGTTTTTGGAGACTCTAATTTTGCCCTTATGTTGCCCATTCGAGTTTGGAGGTCCATAATCCATACTTATGCATTGGTGAGATTGAAGGCTTAAAAATTGTGGCAAAGAAAGGACGAGAACGTTGGGAGAGATTCACAACATCAAGGCCTCAACAAGGGTTGTAATATTTCTCTGTTATCATTAATAAAAATTGCATTATTTTTCCCATACATCATGTATTTGATTATACATGTGTAGAATAAGGTTCCTTGATCGCTTATTTAGAGTTATTTGAATATATCATGTGTTATATATTGATCTCTTTGCTTTTCTTCGCTAATTTTCCAATTATGCTTTCGGGAGTTAAAGTTGGAACTGGAGTAAAGAGAAGAATAAATATTGCAAACATCAAGTAGGTTTTCTTCTTATACTTTTAATATATCTAGGGAAGGATAATGTAGTTTGTTTTGGTTGTTTTTAGGTCAAGCCACTAAATCTAGGGAGATCGCTTTTGTCCGCATAAGGGATTTGTCTGAAAAAGAATTACCTATATTAGTAGAGAAATACATTTTGTGAACCATTAGAATATATATAATTCCCCTAGTGCCACCTGTAGATGGTGATCATTGAGCAAGCCCTTCAATAAATACCATGGAGTGTCTTTTTGGATTACTGCGTCAAATTGAGAAGAAGGTGAAGCTAGGATTTTGTGAACGACCATTTAGTTCACTATGGCCAGACTGTGGAGAGCTATCTTGATGAAATAATGCCCCATATTTTCGAATTTTTTTTGGTTCTTTTCTAACCCAATTCCCCATGCCACCACCAATGGAAGATATATATGCTGTTGTTTTTGTTTCGCAGTTATCCATATTTTTAGGCATTCTTCTATGGAGGATATTTCCCAAACATATGATTGATTTTCATATAATTTAGTCTCCTAACATATCGATTTAATGAAATGATAGTTTAGGAAGAGATGTTCATTAGATTTAGAGACTAGAATAAAAAGGATAAAATTTCTAGGTCCATGAAAGGATCTCTTCTATAGATTATCCTAGGTGGGAGCATTATTTCAAAGTACAAACCATATAAACGATTTGGATTTTGGGGGAATTTTAGCTTTCATAACCTTTTCCTCCATGATGGGGATCTAGGAGGCACATATCCTTGTGTTATGAATAGATATCGAATTTTTTGGGAGTACCCTCCAAAAGGATTTGGAACCTAGATAAGGAGGTTCGACTGACTAGAGAGAATAATAAAGGAGCGTTTTAAACCTCACGTGTAGTTTTCCCAAGCTACAATGTATTTACCTTCTAGATTTATATCAGCAGGGGAAATACAACCGTATTGTCTCCTTACAAAGTCTTTGGAAGAAATTTAACGTAAAGTAGAAAAAAACCTTCTTCATTTAACTATTGAACCAATCCCCTAAGATGAAGATAGTTTATTTTCTCCATATCTAGGGATCCTTACTAATGAGGACTTGAGAACCATTTCCCACCTTCCATCTCAAAACTTGGCTAATTAGAGGGAAATCTTGAGTAATAGCCTTCCAAATAATGGACCTATTCCTATAATATTAAATCAGAGAACTTATCCAATTAGAGATAGAGGAGAAACTTATATATTTTTGGTAGATTACTTATTCCTAGAGTCCATTCCCCTTGATTATTTACGGACCCTTTTACCACCTAGATATTTAGAGAACCTATTATCACTAAGTTGGTACAGATGGGTTGCTCCACCAAACAACCTAGAGTAACTCTTTCAAACCTACTTGTAGCTAAAAATTAGCCTTTTTAGCCTGAGAGGGCTCTCTCAAAGATATTGATAATATTATGTAAACCAAGATCACAGATGGGTAAGTCTGACAAAAGTGTTTTAAATGTGTTTATTTGCAGGTGAAAAATGTATAGAATTTACTACCATTGGGCTTATGGAGTCAGTGTTAAGAAACTCAGTGACAACAGTTCTTCTTGTGGAAGCTAGGGCATATAGATGTTTTTATGAAAAAGGAAATACACATAGATACACAGTAGTTTAATGCTTGAAGTAAGTTAGAGCATGATTAACATGAATTCTAAGTAATCAAACATCAAATTACTGCAGGAAAAATAACAAGATATATAGGACAAGTACTCATGAAAGCATCAGATGAATCACAGGTGAAGAAAGAACCAACAACCACTGTATATTACTGATCAAAAAAAAGTTTACAATAGTAGTAGTGTATATAACATCATTAAACTCCCTATTCTTCGAAATTCTTCCTATTAATAGGCTTCAGTCACTTTACATTGGATTTTCCTACCTGGCTAGATCATTGAGTCCTTTTGTTGACACATATCTTAACAATAAGCAAATTACATGGAAATAAAACTGACATCTACTAACTTTAGGACTTAGAGACCTACTAGGACTCTACTACCTATTTATTACAACAAACAACTGAAAAGACTGTATATTTACATTGAAGATAGTCATGTGCTTGGGTGGAACTAACCATGACCAAGAACATAATTGCCCCCACTAAGTTAGGATACTAGTCTTCCTACTTTTAAGGAGGTGGTGTCATGATAAATGATGATTGTCTTCATGATGATGGTGGATTGAATAACCTTGTTGAAGACCATACCTCCACCACAATATTCATCTGATACTCTTTAAGCTTTCCATGTGGTTGGCTTGCCTCTAATAGACCATCAAAACCCAAAAATACTACAAAAACTTGTTCACTGCAGAAACATGGGAGTTTAAGGAAAGTTTGTAGCGAAAGTTTGTAGCAAATTGATTTCACCTATCTCTGCCACATGTTAGCTCTCTTTGCTGATTTGGAACTGTTTTTTGATATAAAATTATATAAATACAAATTTTTACCCACCTTTATTCTGACCATATCTGTGATTTTAAGCAAAAAGACACATACAACGAGTTCGTAGCGAAATCTGGGCTTCAAGCCTGGGATTCATTACGAACTTGCCTATTTGGCAGAAAACTCAAAAATTGTGCTTTCCTTCTTCAAAATTCTCTTATGGCCGTGTAATATGATAATATGAGGCATGATAAGGCAAAATTGGTTCAAAATACCTCTTACCCTCCTCAAGAAGCAACATTTTCATCTTCAGCAAGTTCATCTACAAATAAAAATGGAGTTTTTTTTTTTTTTTTTGAAAATAAGGGCTCATAAATGATCTCCTATCTCCATATCCTTGATAGATGTTGCAAAATGGGAGGATATTTTTTGTAAATCAGTTTTTGATGAATAAAAATCCCTCTTGGTTTTTTGAACACCATCTCCAGTTTTTCGGAATTTGCATTTGACAAACATGTCTAAAACATGAAAAAATCGAACTCTGAAAATTGAGCCCAAAGATGTCTTAGAATATCCCAATATGTAACACCTATGAGAAAAGTGAAAGAGGTTAATTTTATTTGATTTGCGTTTGAAAATAAACTCTATCATTTTTTTATAATTCGTCTTTGTTTTCCCAGAAACTACTCTTGAATTTGACTACATAAACAGTCCAAAAACACAACAAATCCTCTTGTAACTTCTGATACAATATCATTCAATAAAATTTTATAAAGGCCTCTGCAACACTAGGGTCTTCCATGACCAATTTTAGGTCTATAGGTTCATAATTGACCACTAAACCTCCCTTGTTGATGTTCTTATATATTTCCATCTCCTCCAAAACAATGCTGCCTTCTTTGAAAGTTAACACCTGCAAAAAGTGTATATGACATCAAGATGTTTGTTGACACATGGTGGAAGTTAACCTATAAAAACAGCTAGAGATATACTCATACAAAAGGTCAAAGGTGGCAGAAGTAGCTAATAGGGATTGACAAGGTAAGTGATTAGGCTCGAATGCATGAAGGCTTAAATTATGAAAAAGGAAAAAGTGGAAGTGAGACAAAATGATGAGGTGGTATGATGACCATGTGTGACACACATTTAATAATGATTTAAAAAAAGTAAAACAAGTGATGGAAACTTGACCTCTACCCTCTCATATGGTGACAACTCATCAATCTCTGAACCGTTTGCAAAAAACAAGATTTCGTAGCGAATTCAGTTAGAAAGTTGTCATATTTGCTATGAACTTTTCAGGTGAGTTCGTAGCGAAAATCACTTGTTTTGCATAGAATTCATTGCGGTCTCAGGAAAAAACAGATAGGTGGCTAAAAAAAAAATTTAAACCAATGCATGGAGATTTTTGATGGATTTCTATGGATTTGACCATGATGGCATGACATGTGGGACTCTTCAAACTTAGGATAATGGCCAATTCATGAGTTTTTATCAATTTCATGAACCAATTTTATGAGACAAGTGAAACCTATGCTAATGACCCTATCAATCAAAAAATGAAATTTTATTTGTCATAACAATGGCTCCATTGGGGATGGTATGCCCCTATGGTACAACAAAGAACTTGCAGTTCCAATGCCTTTCTTGAAAAAATGAAATTTTCTGAAATTGATGACGACTTCGCCAAGCTCATATGGCCTTCTCCTCAGGCTCAAGCCTGTTGAAAACTACAATCCAAGCTAAAAAATAAATTTGTACATGTTGAAAGGATGCTCAGAAGACTTGAGATTATTCACACAAACTCCTACCTACCTTGACAGTTGCAATCTTCATGCTTGATTCAATTGACATGAAACCTCCAATAAAGCCAGTCAATGAGCTCATCTGATACCTAAATTCCTTGACTGTGCTTAAACCAAATGCAAACTGGATACTGTAATGACCAAGGCAACAAAAAATGGGTATGATTTTCACAATTAAAACATAATTGAAAATTTTAATTGTAGAAATCTAACATGCAGTCAATTATGGGATCATAGAAGACATAGTTTGTTTGGTGATTGTCAAGACATTATGTAGTTTTATACAAATCACATATTATTTCTTTAGCAACATAATATTTTAGTTGTGTGCTATCAAACTCATTTTCAAAAACAAGACATTCCTCCTAAATCTTAAAAGAGAAAGGTAGCACCACCTTCTCTTTGTATTTTGGCATGAAAAAGCTTTTAAAACACTGATCTTGACCATGAAGACTATAGGACTGAATTTGATTTTCTAAAACTTCAATGTCTTTCTGAATGTTCTTAGCAAATTCATCCAAAAATTGAATCTTATATTCTGACTTGCACTCAAATTACTTTAAATAAGAAGACAAGGCCGATGAAATTTTTTCATCCACTTCCTCATTAGTGTGATCATCGTTCCATTTCTTAAAACATTGAATGGAAAGAGAGTATGCCACAAACTTTGTTTTTTCCATCCATGTTTCCGAAAAGATAAGCCAAAAATCTGCAAATGACTTAATAGATTTGACAGGCAAACTTTCAATCCATTGTCTACATTTCCCTTGAAATGAATCATAGAACAATCTGATCAAAATATCTTCATGTTTGACTCTAAGAAGCTCAGTAAAGTCACAAAAATTTGATATATTCTTCAAGGTCAAACTCAAATCTTCTCCATTAAATTTTGGACCATTCCTTAAAAAATATGCATCCTTGGGAAAAATATTTGGGAAACCATAAATTTTTGAAAATTCCACACATGCATACCTCAAAACAAGAATGGTAACATCTGAGTTATTCATAAGTCCAGTGGAGTCACCATGAACCTATGAATTTTTGAATTCTTCAACAATGGAGTCGCCAAGGTAGAATGTAGCCCCTCGAATGCTTCTGAGTTCATGCTACCTCCAAGAGTTTAGTATTTCTGTTTGAGCACAAACTTCGGGAAGTATGTCTTCAGACTCTCGACAGACGCACCAAAATGTTATCACTAAGTTTGCACAAATGGGATTCTCCACCAGACAACTTAGAGTAACCCTTTCAAACCTACTTGTAGTTGAAAATTAGCCTTTTCAGCCTGAGAGGGCCCTTTCAAAGATACTGATAATATTATGTAAATCAAGCTCATAGATGGCTAAGTCTGAAAAAAGTGTTTTAAATCTATTTATTTGCAGGTGAAAAATGTATAGAATTTACTACCATTGGGATTATGGAGTCAGTGTTAAGAAACTTAGTGACAATATTTCTTCTTGTGGAAGCTGGGGCATATAGACGTTTTTATGAAAAAGGAAATACACACAGATACATAGTAGTTTAATGCTTGAAGTAAGTTAGAGCATGATTAACATGAATTCTATGTAATCAAACATCAAAGTACTTTAGGAAAAATAACAAGATACATAGGACAAGTACTCTTGAAAGTATCAAATGAATCCCAGGTGAAGAAAGAACCAACAACCACTATATATTACTGATCAAAAAAAGGTTTACAATAGTAGTAGTGTAAATAACATCACTCAACCCCCTATTATTAAAAATTCTACCTATTAATAGGCTTCATTCACTTTACATTGGATCTACCTACCTGGCTAGATCATCGAGTCCTTTTTCTGATACCTATCTTAACAATAAGAAAATTACATGGGAATAAAACTAACAGCTACTAACTTTAGAACTTAGAGACCTACTAGGACTCTAATACCTACTTATTACATCAACCAATTGAAAAGACTGCATATTTATATCGAAGATAGTCATGTGCTTGGGTGGCACTGACCATGACCAAGAACATAATTGCCCCAACTAAGTTAGGAGACTAGTCTTCCTACTTTTAAGGAGGTGGTGTCATGATAAATGATTATTGTCTTCATGATGAGTTGGTGGATTGAACAATCTTGTCGAAGAACATGCCTCCACCAAAATATTCCTATGATACTTTTTAATCTTTCCATGTGGTTGGCTTGCCTCCAATAGACCATCAAAACCCAAAAATACTATAAAAAATTGCTCACTGCAGAAACATGGGCGTTTAAGGCAAGTTTGTAGAGAAAGTTTGTAGCAAATTGATTTCACCTATCTCTGCCACCTGTTAGCTCTCTTTGCCAATTTGAAACTGTTTTTTATATCAAATGAGCTAAATAAAAAATTTTACCCACCTTGATTTTGACCATATCTATGATTTTAAGCAAAAAGACACCTACATCGAGTTCGTAGCGAAATTTGGGCTTCAAGCCTAAGATTCGGTACGAACTTGCCTAATTGGCAGAAAACTCAAAAATTGTACTTTCCTTCTTCAAAATTTTCCTATGGATGTGTAATATGATAATATTAATAATGATAAGGAAAACTTGGTTTAAAATATCTCTTACTGTCCTCATGAAGCAACATTTTCATCTTCAGCAATTTCATCTACAAATAAAAATTAAGTTTTTTTTTTTTTGGCTGAAAATTAGGGCCTAGAAATGATCTCCTATATCTGGGTCCTTGATATTTGTTGCAAAATGGGGGGAGGTTTTTGTAAATAAGTTAATGCTGAAGAAAAACCCCTCTATTTTTTTTTAACACCATCTCCAACTGTTCGGAATCTTCATTTGAAAAACATGTCTAAAACATGAAATAAATCAAACTCTGAAAATTGAGCCCAAAGACGTCTTGTAATCTCCCAATCTGTAACACTTGTGAGACAAGTGAAACCTATGCTAATGACCCTATCAAACAAGAAATGAAATTTTATTTGTGATAATAGAACCATGGAAGTTTTTTAAGTCCCCAAATCCCTAATTGTTTTGCAATGACTATATAATTCCACAAGGCTAGAACAAAGGTTATTTTTTCCTCTTTTCCTGCCCACATAAAGCATGGGGATAATTGTTTAATTTTGTAGAGAATTCCACAAGGAATCCTAGCAAGAGAGGCCTAATAGACAAGAATATCTTCAATTGTTTCTTTACATAAAGAAAATCTACTCACACATAAAAGCTACTTGTTACACCAAACCTGATTTTTTTATTGATGTTTGCTAGAAGCCAGTGCCAGTTAGCCTTAAAATAGTGGTTGGGTTATAGAATAAATACAAGTTATTTGAGGCATCTTCTGATATCTTAAAAATGGATGGAGAGTAAAGATTTAATTTGAGATATTTACTTCTCACTCAATCCCCACCATATTATGGAGAATTTGGAATGATATATGACCATGCTAGTGGTCAAAGAGAAGGTGTTTAGAAGACCTTTCAAAATATGAAAGTGCTTGATATTTCCATATGAAAAAATCATAATGTCATCCATGAAAAGTAAGTGGGTTAATGAGAAATGTTGGATTATTTTTTAAATTTGTTCCTTTGCTTTGCATCAGAGATTATTATATTGAACCCATCTACTATTGAAAGGAAGAGAAGTGGGGCGAGAGGAATTCCCTTACAAAGTAACTTTTAGCATTGAAAAAGGGTGAAGCTCTACCATTTATTAGTATATCCAAGGAGGAGGAGCTTATACAATTGAGGACCCAAGTGACAAAAGAGTGGTTGAAACCTAAGTGAATCATAAGTAGCTGACCCTATCAAAAGATTTGGATAATTCTACTTTATATAACACTACTTTATTCTAACTAGTGTGAATTGAGTGTAGACCTTCTTGGGCAATGCCAATAACTTTATGTATTTTACTTCCCCTCAAGAAACCAAATTGTTCTAGAGAAAAAATTTCAGTAAGGACATCATTTAAACATAGGGAAATTACTTTATAAGTGTTTTTTTATATAGGTTTGCACAAATAAATGGGCCTATATTGATTAAAGGAAGTTGGGATATCATATTTGAGAATAAAAGCAATGAAGGTAAGGTTGTCTTAAAAGGAGCCGTAATTTGGCTTGTGGATTTGGAGTATTCAATAATATTCAACGAGTCTTCACCAATAAAATAATAGCATTCTAAATTTAACTATATAGGAAGCCCTTTGGGACTACAATTTTTCCTATTCTGAAAACTGGAGAGGACCTTTTTAAGTTCTTCCTTTGATACCTCTTCCATGAGTTGACCATTTCCCTCTTGATTGGTAAAAAATGGAAAAATTGTATCCACTTTGAGAATTTGATTTATGGTAGCCCTATTCTCTTTATGAAATATTGATTTGAATTACCTACAACCTTCATTTTCCAAATCCTAAAAGGAAGAGGCATTAGTTCCTTCAGATATAGATATTTCCCAAATTGTGTTGATGGCCTTCCTATGGTTGGAAAATTGACGAACGTATTTTTGTATTATCGTCTTCATCCTACAAGCAGAGAGGCCTACAATTAATTATCCATTTTTCTTACTTGTACAAGAGGATTTTCCTTATCTTATCTTCTAAAGATCTTATATGCTTCTTTAGGGCATAAAGGAGAGGACCAATAATAACTTGATCTAGGTAGCAAGGTCTATGTTCTATTTTTTATTTTCCCAATATATTGGAGCATATTTTGATGTTTTTAGATTTCTTTGAAATTGAATATGGGGCGATTCTCTTACTCCATGTTTAAAATGACTCCACATGTATTTGATAGCTTGATGCAAGGACAAACATTCAAACTAGTATGGATTGAGCTTGAAAGGACTTGGTGGATTTCGAGAGAAGGTGTCCAATTCAAGAATAATGGGTTAATGATTGGAGTCACCTCCCATAGAAACCCACTAAAATAATTTGAGACTTGATTCCATAAAAAAATTTGATAAGAAGAATCTAACTAATATTTTGGTGATTCTTTCCTCCCCAAATTTATTATTATTCCAAGTGGGACCTAGTTTTTGGGGGAAAATTTTGATGAAAAATGCTTCTTCCAAGTTGTCGATCTGAAATTATGAGAAGGGGTCTAAGTGTGCCAAAGGGCCCCAATTTTCATTTGACCCCAGTGTGAATTATATCATCTCCTACAATAATTCCTCCAGAATGAAAAAGGGATTGCTTAAGCATTTAGGCCTAAAAAAATTTCATATTCGAGTATGGGCCATACAAATTTAGACAAATAAAATACATGTACAAGTATTTTGAGAAGAGTTCTAGGGTGATACGAGACTTGATGGACTAAGATTATATACATTTAAGTTGTTTTTTTTTCCAACCAAAACTAAGAGCCCCAGATATGTGAGAAGCATACGTGGTTAAGAAGTCCCAGGATAGAAGGGAATTCTCTAGGAAAATTTACAACTTTGTCTCCTTCCATCACTGTTTCTTGTAGCGAAAGTATCTATAGAGAATGCATCTCAAACATATATTTATAACCATTTTTTTCAAGATTTGTTAATCCTTTATAGTTTGGGGACATAATTTCATTGGAAAACCTTCAAAGGGGATGATGCTCTAAGGGCCGTAAGGATTGATCTTTGTTTTCTTGATCACATCTCTGAATGTTCTTTTCATTAAGAAATAGAAAGAAAATATTTAGATCCACCCAATAGGGGTTTTTGAATCCCCTTCTCTCAAAATTCCCAAGCCACTACCGGAATCAAGGATGAGGTTCCTTAAAGAAGAGCTAGTGAGGAGAAGGGTTGTAGATTAAAAAAAAGGGGTTGTAATGAGATGAAGGAATTTCCAAGGGGCCCTCACCCTCAAGGATATACTTAGGGATGAGGGTTGCATGATAGAAGTAGGTAGATGAAAACAAAATGATTAAGGGACTAAAGGAGATCAAGAGAAAGGATGAAGGGAAAGAGAAGTATGTAACAGAAGTTGGGTGATCACCGAAGGGGGATAGGGGGAGGGAGGAAACTATAAGGGAGCTATATAAAGAAGAAAAGTGAATAGAAACATCAAAACATGAATGGGATTTTTTTTTCATCCCTGAGGAGGGAGGGTCCTCTAGGTGAATAATAGGGGGGACTTCGTGTAACCACCTCCCTTCCACCCCTTTAAATATTATTAGGATGAGAAAGGTGTTACACGTTGTTAACCTGATCCCCAAGGTTCATTATGAATATGGGATTAGAAAAATCCCCCAATTTTTAAAGTATGTGCAATTAACTTTTGATATCACCATTGTGTTTAGCTTGTCGGGAGATTTTCAGTGATACCAAATTTTACCTAGATCTGGTTCTTAGATCAACAATTACATTCAATTAAATTTCAGCCCATCAAAAGAGGCCATGTCAACATGTTGGCCACATGGCACTCATGTGTCTTCCATGTAGCTTTGACATGTTGTTTTGGTGGGTCTTATCATTAGGCCCATGTCTTGCTACTGTGGGTTATCATCACCCATGGTGTTCGATGTCAAACAAGGAGGAGGTGGTGGGTGACAAGTGGTGGTAAGGTTACATGATGGGATCATGACTTAGGTTGGTTGACCTCTATCAATGCACTCACCTGTGTTAGATTATCCAATGATATTTTTGGGAAGTGGTGAGTAATGGGTAAAAATTTTGATGCTCCAAATTCCACTTAGACCCCACCCTTATACTTTTTGCTTGCTATCAATGAACGTTTTTCCAAGTGTATCAACCCCCACCTGTTCCTCAAAATTAATCACTATATATGATGGTTGATGGCCGATATTTTCTCACATGGAATGTTTCTAATAGCACCCACTCGATGTCAGCCCACCAACATAGAGATGAAGTTAAGCACTCCCACTGCTTGTCACTCATGGTTCCATAAGCATATGTGAACTAACATAACCTAAACTAGGTTTATGAAGTATAGAGACTATTTCTCCATACCCAACCTCCTGAGGACTCATGGTGTTAGAGCCCTATATTACTAGTGTAGTCCCTTATTGTTGTTAGTGTAGCCCCCTTATTGTTATTGTTGTACCCCTGTAGTCCCCATGTTGTTATTATTGTGCCACATAATAGCCCAATATTGTTATTGTTGTGCCCTTAGATTATTATTTTTAGGTCGGTGAGGATTATATTGTGACCCCATGGACTCCTATATATAGACAGGACATTTTTCCATTTGAATCATCGAAGAATTGTTTATTTATGTAATGTAAAGGAGGTTTCTCCCTCGAAGTGGCTAATTTCTAAGTCGTTGATCTCTCTTTTCTTCTATTTTGTGGGTTGGTTTCATAACATTTGGTATCAAAGCTTTGAATTCTAGGGTTTCGTTGCTTCAAAGAGGTCATCGTGGAAATTTCTCTATAATTTTTTTCTACGAAAGTTCAGAAGCTAAAAGAAAAACCCATTTGCACCGAAATCTGTGGGAACTTCGTGGAAAAATTTCAGATCTTGGTTCGCAATATTTTCGGAGATATGATCTGTGGAAGTTAGGATTTTTGCAGTCTCTTGAATTTCATCTCAAAGAGGTAGCCTTGGGAAAATCATCATAACCCTCTCTTTGAGCATCAGATTAGAATTTTGTAAAAAGTGGCTGAAAGTGAATAGACTATATTTTCTTGTGTATCGATTTCAGAGCCGAAGGAGGAAACAGTGACACACGGCACGCTGTATAAATTCGCTCCACTGAACTAATCCATAATTAGGTCATTGTGGGATATTGGGCATAACTTTGCCTTGAAGAATCCAAATCAAGTCAGACCTATGAAATTGGAAAGAAGATTAAGAGGGCTACTAAAGAACCAAATATAAAATATTTGGGATCCGAAATTACAGAGATACATCAGTTTCAATATCGAGCTCCTCAAAAGTAAAAAAAAAATGTGTATTATTTTTTTAAATTTCATAAGTCTTGTTTGAAAATCAGTTTGAAGTGATTCCAAGGGAATAATGAAGCATAAATATTAGTATTTGGTTCTAAAATTCCCCCTAAAAATAATTCAACACCCATTAAGCCCTAAAAAGTGGTGAGCCCTGGTATTGCATCAAAGGTGCTGCAACTCCAAGGGGCTGCCCTACTTTACTTTATCAACCCGGGGTTTGTACAAACTTTGAGGTGACAATGCTATATACACAACAGATGCATTATGTTCATGTAATCCTATTCTTCTTTACGAAAGGGTGATATTTAAATTATGAGAACAAATGGAAAGTAAATTAGTGGAAGGAAATGACAGAAAGGAAATTAAATTAAAGTGTGCTGAAAATAAATGACAAGAATGAACTAATTTAATTGGAAAAAAGGGAAATTTCTGAAAAGAAACTAAGCTAACTTGCTGAAAATAAATGGTAGAAAGGAAACTAATTCTCAACCAAACTTAACTTGGCCAAACGGCTAAATGCATTCTACTTATCCTATGATCTATCTACCATGCTCTTATCCATGCAACTAAAATATCCATGACTTAATTCTAACTAAAAAGAGTTAATTTGTAGTTTGGAGGAAGAAAAAGGGCTAAAAGAGGCTAATGGGAGGTTCAACACATGAAACGAGGTTTGGAAGCGGAATGAGGGGGGTTAAAACCTTAGAAAAATTGATTATAACGTGAGAAATGACTTTGGAGCGGAGATAATTTGAAAAGGCTTGGAAGCAGAAAGAGGGGGTTTAAAACCTTATTAGAACTTTATTATAGTGAAAAAAGGCTTTGGAGTGGAAATAACTCAAGAGTGACGTGGCATAATGCGATGGAGGTAAATGTTGTAATCTGCGATGTCGCAGTCGCAACTTCACAAGTTTAAATGGATAGCGGTAATGGCTTAACAGAATGAAATGAAATGTGCAAAGTGCGATGTGTGCTGCGGTAAAGGTTGCGAGAGGTGATGTGCAATGGGGATGACGTGGCGGTGAGAGGAAAAGGGGAAAAGTTGCGGGCTGCGATGTGCGATATGGTATGAATTGCGGGATGCGATTTGCGATACTGCAATCGAGCGGTAAGTGTTAAGGGTAAGATTTAAAGGATGCAAAGTGCGGTTGACGTGGCGGTGGGACTGTGGTAGAGTTATCGCATTGGCGGGAACAAGCAATAATTTTTTAAAGGTAAGATCTGAATGTTGCAATTTGTGAAATGCAATGTACGGTGGTGGGAATTTCGAGGAGAAAGGCGGAGGTCGGTTTTCAATGGTTTTTCAAGCGTTTTGTGTTAAAACGAGTAAGGCAACGATGATCAATAGAACAAAGGAATACGATGGGCAATCAACAAAGGAGAGTGGTAAGTATTCAAAAAAAAGGGTAAGCGGTGTGAAGTGCGATTGCGATGTATGCAATATCGCGATCGGCGAGATGACTGGTAAGTGTTAACGGGAACAACCTAAATAATGCGAAGTACAGTAGCAGGGATTTCGAGGAGGGAAAGCGGAAGGGTTTCGATGGTTTTTTGAAGAATTTAGCGTTAAAAAGGTAAAGGCGACTGTGAATAAATAAATAGATAAATAAGGCTTTGAAGGGCTAAGTGAGTTAGGTAAAGAAAAAGGTAAGTGCAACAGTTAAAGTGAAAATTAAAGGACGAGAATGGAAGCGTAAGAGCAGTGCTCAGAAGTGAAGCACACCTATAGATTTATGCACGGGAAATAATTAGAAATGCGGGGTGAAACAGTGAAGGAAAGACTTGGAATTGGTAAATACAAATTCTTCCCCAAACTCAAACAGAAAGCAATTTTGGCCTGTGGGTAGGTCTTCCCGACTCGAAATCTATTGACAGAGATGAGAGGGGAGAGACTTAACCACAATTTTGGAGTTTTTAATCTATTTCACTATGCATAAGCAATTGAAACTACAACAACGCAAAAACTAAATATCAATGAAACTTATTAGACACTGATATAACTTAAATGGCAGAAGAAAAAATAGCTAAATGACAGAAAGGAAAAGATAAGAACAACAGAGAAGCTGAGGCACATGGATTAGGCCCTAACCCACGAGCCTAGCCCTCTGAAACTTAAATCAGTTGAATGAAACCAGTCTCCTCATTTCATAAAAGAATAACTGCATACATCTCTTAAAGTTTGATCCTTGAATAAAACAAAAAGCTCAATAGCTCATAACAATAGTTCTGAATGGAATCAAGACTAGAATAGACTAACTCTTCCTAGCTATAGCTCTACTCTATTTATTCTACAAGGCAGCTACCAAAAACTCCCTTGAAAATGATTATTTAGTCCACTTTGACTCAAATAAACATAGATTGAGTGCCCTTTGTCTTTAGTTTCTTGGCTGCCTCTTGGAATTCGAATTGCTTGGAGAGAATCTTTGGGATCCTTCAGCTACCTTTGAGGGTGGACAATCCTCCTATATTTTCTCCTTGCTATCTCCTCCAAGTCTTTGTGATAAAATCTTTATAAAAAGGCTTAATAAATCATGATTTTATGCACTCAACCTTATATTAGGCACTCAAAGTATGTTAG
The DNA here is from genome assembly GCA_034641835.2 of Pinus albicaulis. Lineage (NCBI taxonomy): Eukaryota > Viridiplantae > Streptophyta > Pinopsida > Pinales > Pinaceae > Pinus > Pinus albicaulis. The sequence goes on from CM076583.1 coordinate 529,802,814, forward strand.
CCTTAATCACCACCTATACTAGCATCATAAACCCAAATAATAATAAAAATGCAAGAAAAGAGATCTAAGAAGGAAAAAAGGTGACTATTAACCCCTCCAAATATGTCTAATGATGGAGCTCATCATCACCCCCCTACTGAATGGTTGCTCATCCTTTGATCAACTGATACTCCTCCTCCATTTCCTTCAAATCTTTGACAGCCCCCCTGATTTCCTGAGGAAGAAGTGTGGAGTTTCCCCAAGTGGGTAAAATCCATCATTCTTTTCTGCATTCTCCCATTCTCTATCTTGTGCATTTGTGTCCTCTTCATCAGTCAGCCCCAGCAACAAAGGTGGGCTGAGATTTAGTCCCAACCATCGGATTTTTTTCGCTTGCATGACCCTTTTGTATAATGGTGCCCTTTCCAATGCACCCTTCAGTCTTTCTGGAGTATGATACTCCCTGTTCTTGAGGCTATGTGGGAGGTTGATCCATCTCCTCTAGCTAGCCATAATGCACTCCTCTTCTATCTGCCTAGAAACATCATCAAAGTGGCCTATCACCTAGTTTTGAGTCTGAAGGTAGCTTTCAACCAGTGCAACGTCCTTTTCAATCTCTCGATGGTTAAGGATGACTCATCTTGGGCTGAACACTTCTAGTCTGAGATATAAGGGTTCTCTGTTTTTTCTTCCCATGACCTTCCATATCTCTTTGGCTCTATTTTCCTCATTCACCATCTAAGATGCTAGAGCGATTAACTGCATATCCCCCATTGTAGGATTGGGGTCCCAAAGCTCCAGATTTTCCAACACCAAGTTATGCATATAAAACTCTTCCATCTTTGCCTAATCAGCTATGTTGGCTTACTTGTAGAACTTCATGAATTCCTTACAACCTTGGAAAGAGACTGATCCATGGGAGGATAGAGTGTTGATTTGAAATAGAAGCCATTTTTCTTTGAGGTACATAGCATATGAGTCAGAGGGGAATCTGTGTTAAAGGGTTTCTATGCATAAGTCCGCCATGGTGGCTACTTGCTCTTCTTTTTGCTGCAATTGCTGCATTCTCTGCCTGTGCCTTCTGCAGCTGCTCCTTCAGAGATATATCTTTGATGCTTTCCTCCCTCCTTGCATATTCTTCAATGATGATCAGTCTTAGGGGAGAAGTTTATGGTTTTCTCTGATTCTTGTCAGCTTTGGAATACCTAGAGGTCTGCCTTTTTATTTTTGCGCTTGAAGGAGCCATGGTGGCAGTTATCTTTGTGTAGTGAGGGGATGTGATGTTGGGTTGTGAGTCTATGTCTCGCCCACTTTCTTTTATCTCTATGAATTATATGGCCATCTCTTCTGTTTTTCTTTGGCCCTTTGCCTCTCTCTCTTCTTCTTCTGGTTCTTCTTGTTTCTGATGGTTCTTCCTCTTCTACTTTCTAGTTCTTCTTCTTCTTCTTTCTGGTTATTCTTCTTCTTCTTCAAGCACTGCGTGCTTCCGGTGGTCCTCTCCCTCTAAAAATTTTCAATTCACTGATTTGGATGAGATGACACCTCCTTTTATTAGATGACACAGCTGAATTTTGAGTGCCAATATATCTCCGCTCAGCTCCAGTTCTGTCGTAGACAATTGGTTCCTCCTCCCTGTTAATTCAAGATGGACTATGCATTTTACTCCCCTCATTCTCCTCTACTCCACTGATTTAAAATTTTTATTTTGCATGCCCAAATGGCGTGTACTACCAGTTTTATTCCAGTCATACCTCACGGTGGTGGCCGAGTTAACTGGACACCTTTCTGCCCCTCAAACTCTAAGACTTCAAATTAATTATTTTTGGCTATTATAAATGCATAGTAAGGGGTGAGAGCTTATACCCGAGTTTACCTATTGTTTCCAATGTGGTTGCAAGAGCTAGAGGTTTGAGACAAGCCTTTTTAGATGCCAGGTTCTTCACCATATTCTCGTTCTCTAAGTGAGCAGCTTGCTGAAGGAGCAACTTCATGAATGAGATGCTAATCTTTGTCTATTGTTTCTCTCCGTTGTAGATGTCATGTGGGGCGCTTTAGATGCCATGGTTGGCATTCTCATTCTCTTTTAGTCTGTTATGTAGTTTCCCTTGTTTTTCTTCTTGGAAGTCCATGAACAACTTTGTTTTTGAAGGAAATTCCTAATGTTTGTAGCAGTCTGTTTGTGTGTTGCTTCTCTTGCTACATTGTGCTCAAGAATGGAGGAGTGTGGCGTATGGAGGTGATGGAGGAAGTTATAAATGGAGTGAATGATGGGATGGACAACAAGATAGAAGAAAGTAAAATAAGATGAATGCTTCCCTATGTTTTCCAGAAACCATTAACAACCTGCAAAACAACAAAGACATAAAAACACAGTGATGCAGATGCTTTTTTTTTTTTGCTCTTTATTTTATTTTATTTTTTTCTAAGGAAAGTGGGCTTCCTCCATGGAGGTTTTCAACCCATAAACTTGCCTTAGGCACCTCAGAGAGGTTTTCACCCATGGATATTTATTCTTCCCCCCCCCCCCCACTTTTTTTTTTAGCAAGTGAGCCGCCTCCATCGAGGTTTTCAACCCACAAGCTTATTATTTTTTTGTCAGTGGGTGTGCGAAACTATGGAGTTTCCCATCACATACACCTCTATGCTTATTGAATTGATGAATTATGCCCTTGAAAAAGGCTTCTTGTAAATTTTAAGTCGGTGACCATTGAAAAGCAAGGGGATCCCTTCCTCATCTATGGTCCTGATTTTAACTGTGCCATTATAAAAAAATTTCTCCATTGTGTAAGGACCAAAAAATCTTGTCATCATATTTCCTTTGAAGTATTTAAACCTTGAATCATAAAACAGTGCCCAATCTCCTTCTTGGAAGGTATTTTCTTTGATGTTCTTTTCATGCCATACCTTCATTTGCAGCTGAACTACCTCTGTGTGAAGAAGTGCTTGCATTCTGAACTCATCCAATCCATTTAGTTGCAGCAACCTCTCTTTTTGGGAATTTTTTAGATCTAGATTTAATTCAGATTCCATTCTTAAAGTATTGAATTCAAACTCAACTAAAAGTAGAGCTTTCTTACCATAGACTAGTTCATAAAGAGTGAATCCTATTATTGTCTTCCAAGTGGTGTTGTAGGCCCAAGTAGCTTCTACCAATCTATTAGCCCAATTTTTTCTATTGCTGCTCACAACCTTGGTGAGGGTGCTTTCTAAAGCTATGTTAGTTACTTATACTTGGCCATTCACCTGAGGGTGATAGGAAATAGAAGTTCTATGCTTAATCTTGTGCTTCCTAAAAATATTCTCAATGAGGTGAGAGGTGAACTGTGATCCCTTATCTGTGACTATTTCTCTGGGATATCCAAATTTGTAAAACACATTCTCCCTAAAAAATTCTGCTACTTTTTTTTCAGTTGCTACCTTCATAGGTTTTTCTTCAGCCCACTTTGTCAGGTAATCAATGCAGACTATGATATGCTTCTTTTGTCTGGATGGTGGATCGATAGGTCCAACAAAGTCCATTCCCCACTTGTCAAATGGCTCAAGAGCCACTTGAGGGTGTAAAGGAATTTCATCCCTTTGTGTGGGTTTCCCCATCCTTTGGCACTGGTCACACCTGCTGGTGTATCTTCTAGAATCTTGGTGAAGGGTAGGCCAATAATAACCTGCCTGCAAAACTTTGTAAGCAGTTCTCTTTGTAGAAAAGTGGCCTCCACATGGGTTATCATGAAATTCAAAGAGGATATCAAAAACTTATTCCTCCCTCACACATCTTCTTAGGATTTGATCAGGGCCTAACTTGAAGAGATTTTTCCCAAATCATGTGAAAAGGGCACTTTTTCTAATGATTTTTCTCCTCTCCCTGAATGAAAGATTAGGAGAGAGTCTTCCAACAACCAAGTAGTTGGCTATATCAACAAAACATGGTGAGAGTGCTGATATGGAAAAGAGATGCTCATCTGGCAGCTAGTCATCCACCATTCCTTCTTCACCTATAGGGAGAACTAAGTTGGACAAAAAATCTACAACGACATTTTCCTTTCCAGGTTGATCAACAATAGTCAAATCAAATTTCTACAAAATTAACAACCATATAATTATTTTAGCATTAACATCTGGTTTTTTCATTAAATACTTGATGGATGTATGGTCAGTGTGAACAAAGGTCTGATATCCAGTGACATAATATCTGAATTTGTTCAATGCATGGACAATGACCAACATCTCCTTCTCAATAACAGTATAATTCAACTCGGCTTTGGGAAAATTCTTGCTGATGAAATAAATGGCATAAGGGATTTTTTCCTCTAATTGTCCTAATGCTGCCCCTACATATTTGTTGGATGCATCGGTGTGGATGTGGAAAGGTAGAGTCAAATTTCGACCTCAGAGGATGGGGGCAGTAGTCAACTGCTTCTTAATGAGTTCAAAAGCCTCTTGACAAGGACCAGACCAAATAAACTCAGTATATTTGGCCAATAACCCAAATAATGGCGAAGCCATCTTGCTGAAATATTTGATGAACCTTCTATAGTAACTAGCTACGCCTAAGAAAATCCCAACATCTTTCTGCTTTAGAGGAGCAGCATCCCCATATGGTGTGAAATCATCCATGTAAATTTCGACAGAGCCATGGAATAACTCAGAAAAGATGCTTAGGACAACTCTTTGGAAGGTGGCTGGGGCATTGCATAACCCAAAGGGTAGGACTCTATAAGAAAATTTACCCCAAGTGCAGGTGAAAGTAGTCTTATCCTGGTCTTCATGGCTGATTTGAATCGGATTGTACCCACTGAACCCATCTAAGAAGGAAAATAACTTCTTCCTTGCAAGGGCATCTAGGACTTGGTCTATAAAGGGCAAAGGGAAATGGTCCTTCTTGGTGGCTTTGTTAAGTTCTCGATAATCAACACAAATTCACCACTTCCCATTCTTCTTTGGGACTAGGACAAGAGGAGATACCCACTCACTATCGGATATAGGATATATGAACCCCACATCGAATAGTTTCTACAGCTCTTTTTTGACTATTTCCTTTAGAGCCGGGTTCCTTCTTCTTTGGGGTTGTCTCACAGGCTTGCATCCTTCTTTGATGTAAATGTGATGTCTGCATACTGAAGGATGCACCCATTTCATGTCCTTGTAATCCCAAGCAAATGCTTCAAAATTTTCTTTCAAAAGCTGGAATAGCTACTTCTCTTCTTCATTTAAGAGGTTTGGGTTGATTTTTAGAGCTCTGGATGGGCCAAAATCGACAGCCTTGATGGTTTCAGAGGTTTTCTCAACTGATTGCACTTCCATCCAAGGTTGTCTTTCAGACTCTTTGACTAAGGTTTCAAGAGGAGTGTTAGTGGAGGACTGGTTTTGAATGGCATAGTCGATGAGTTCATCTTCGTCAAGCTGCCCCCCTCTAAGGATAACATCTGTAGTACACATAGGGGTTGTGTTATATAACTCATCTTCTTCATCATCCAACCATATAGGGAGATCATGATCAATGGAAGGCTGGGCTAGAGGATATAACACTAGCTGTTTAGACAAGGGCCCATTTTTGATAGTCATGTTTTCAACCCAACAACTAATATAAGCATCTGCAGTGGCTAACCAAGGTCTCCCTAAAATGAGAGGATAACCATTAAACTTGGTTTTTGGCTGTAGGACCAGGAAATCTGTAGGATACTCCCAAGAGTCAATGGTAACCATAACATCCTCAACAATTCCTTCCGAAGTTACCGTGGACAGATCTACAAGTTGCAGAACTGTTGTGGTTTTCCTCAAAGTCCCTTGGAGATTGAGTTTCAACATAGTTTCCTTGGTCATGATATTGATGGAAACCCCTTAATCAATCAGAGTGTTGGGGACTATGACACCATATATATGTACATCAATAACTGGACTACCAGGGTCTAGGTATTTTAGAAATATCACCTTCCCTAGCATCAGGTCAGACAGTTATCCTACCACATTTATGGTGGGGGTATCTCTCTTCCTCCTTCCAGGTTTCTTGAATCACTTTTATTTGATGAGCCTATTGTAGATAGGAACATCCTTAATGGCTTGGAGAAGTGGTATATTTACACACAAATTTTCCAATTCTCCCAGGAGTTCAGTCTCCTTTGGGGTGTGCTGACTAGGGTGGATCAAGCGCTCAGGAAAAGGAGGTTGTTGGATCTGAGTGTTAACTTATTCCTTTTCCTCCTCAACCTCTACAGGTGGAGATGGGGGATGATTCTCTAAGAGTACTCTTCCCGACTTGAGATTAACCTCCTGTATCTCCACAACATAAGCTAGATGGGGTGTTTCTCCATTGGGAGCCTGCTATCTCTGTCTGTTGTTAGGGTTCAGATTGGGCTGTGTAGGTATAGGTAGCCTAGGTGGAGAAGCATGAGTAAGCTGAGGTTGAGGTTGGGGTGGAGGCATTAGAGCAGGTAGCTGATTTTGTTGAGGCCTCCACCCTTGGGATGGATTGTTCCACTGAGGTTGTTGTGGAGCATACTTCTGAAATGGTTGGTTTACTGGTTGAGGATGATATGAAGGGTTGGAAGGCCAAGTAGGAGGTGTAGACCAGGATGAAGAAGTGGGGGTGTACCAAGGTTGCATGGGTGCACTATGATTGTTGTAATATTAAGAGTGAGGTTCACCTTGCATACCTTGTTGATATGGCTGAGGGCCCTGAGGCCTTCTCTGGTTGATGAAATAGAGTTGCTCTAGCATTGTTTCCCCACCTTGATATATAGATTTAAGTCCATGTAAGGAGGGAAAATTTTCTGTGGCATGATTCTCTTCACAAACTAAGAAAAAATCTATGACATTTAGTGGACATTCATTCCTTGGGTGTTTCCTGGTACATCTAGGACCAAATATGGTCAGGGATCTCTCTGCTTCCTCTTGCTTCCTTTTGACCTACATCATTTCCATTTGCAAAGAAAAGGTGTGCAACATGTCACTTTTGAAGTCCTCTAGCATGTTTCCAATCTCATATTTTATGAAGGTGGAAGAGGAAGGGGTATTGGATGTACTTTGGCTAGCTCTGCCCTTTTTCCTAAATGCCCTAGAATGGTTCCAGAAGAAAATTTTGATTGTTTCATAGGGTTTTTGGTAGATATATCTTCCTGATAACATATTCAAGGTTTCTATCATCTCTTCATTGATCCCTCGAAGAAGTACAAGTTTGAGTGAATCAGGATCAAGAGTAGAGTTGGCTCTCTTATAGTTCAATTGAAACCTCTCTTCATAATCCTTTAGGGATTCATTAGGCCCTAGAGTCATCCTAAATATCTCATCCTTATTTTCCTTGGACCTACAATAGTCTTTGTACTTGCTGCTAAAGGTCTCTGTAATATTCCTTCTTAGGAATTTCTACACTATGGAGAGTAAAAACGTTTTTTTTTCCAGAAAATTACATTATAGAATTGAAAAATAGGACTTGGATCCTTTAGATTATGCTTTATAACCCTCACATACAGAATGGGAGCAGAAAGAGATCACTCTAGCTATGTTAAACAAATATCCCCATGCCAATACACCTCAAAAACACCTAAACCCCATGATTTCCCCAAATTTTTTTTTTGAAGCATGTAACAACGTTATTCAAAGAGGGATTCTTTAGAAAAATATGAGATATAACAGATCATGGAGATTTCATTAATCAAGAGCCAAGAAAAATGGAGGTTTAGCCTCTTTTACACAAAATGTAAACAACCCGGCAAGGGTTTCATAAGAGCACACGTAAAAGAATGATATCTCTGCATAAAATAACACAATTGACTGCAAATATGTATATGATATGGCTGAATAATACATGAGAGCACATAAAAATGGCAGAAGATCCTCCTTACTAGCCTTCCAGGAGAGAAACAGCCTCCTTCTCCAAGAAACTAGCACAAAATCAAGGGATTTGACCCTATGATGAAAAGTGAAACCTACCATAGGATGGGTTTAATTTCATTTATCGGCATGAACCTGCAACTTTCAAATTCCATGTCAAAACTGCATGGTTCATATACCCGAAACTTGTAGAAATTTGAATAACTGTTAAATTATTCACCGAGATTATCCTGATCACACACTATTTGAGCTTCATGCATAATACATAACCTCTTCTACTATTGATCATCAATTTGAGGAAATATAAACAATCGCATGCGCACATTAAAACCATGAACAATCACACATATAAACACAGTATTTATGGGAAAGCTTAAATCTGAAAACCCCCAACTATATGTATATTATAATGATAGAGATCATGTAACAATCATTGTACAAAATCCTCACAAGCTCTCAGTACAATCTCCAATTGTTACACACTACACAAGCTCAGATCATACAAAACACATGCTCTAATCTTCTTCACCTGTTAGCCTGCCTCCACTGCGCAATCCAAGATGAATAATTGCACATCCTGAGTTCAAATCCCTCTGGTATGTACTGCGCAATCCTCATTGGCATCTCCATCAATGTGTGTGCAAATCTCATGCAACACTATAGTCACAACTGATAGTCTATCTTGCCCTTTCACCTATCTCTCCACTAGTCTCCACTGAACTTTCCATGCACTATAGTTAACTGATGTATTCTTCAGTTGATTAATGAGTTAATATTTAGTGAATTAATTATTAATTAATTCACACCACTCTCACTAGTGTATCAATCAGTTAGACTAGATACAACTAGCTCAGCTATGTTTAACTCAGTTAAACTGAATAGAACTCCACTAACTTCCTCAGTCAACTCCACCAAACTCTGTCACATGAGTTCTAACTGAAGTCAACATGAAATAGCTCCACTAAACCCTAGGAATAGCATAATTCCTTATAATAAATTTGCTTGTGCCACTTTTATTGCCCTCAGCCGCTCCCGAGGATAAGATAATGTTTAGAGTCAAATATTATTAAGAGCTAATAATATTCGACATATCTATTTTAATTGGCAATATAAAAATAGATTAACGATATGTCTAAAAATAGAAGTCATATATTTTTTCCGACTTGACCAACCATCCACAAATAGCATCCTGTGACTCATAGAACATGATCCATATGTCTAAAAATAGACATAGTCTAAAAATAGACTTTGCGCCAAAAATACCCTGTGGGCCCACTTAGTGAAGGCGACTCCTTTCCACTAAGCTCATCATCTTGTTGCAATCTCAACAAACCTTCGATCCTAGGACTTGTGGGTTATGGCTCACCATGCTTCCGCTGTGCCACTTCAATGCCTACACACACACACACACACACACACACACACACACACACACACACACATACATATATATTGGAAGCACTTAAACAAAAACAATGATTTCCATAGTCTTTGATCAATACATGTTGGCCCTCTTTTAACCCTTAACATCAGAATGTATCGGAAGAAAATAAAACAAAGCAACACATTCCACAAACTTTTAACCAACAACCGCTGACCCACCTTTACGCTTAAAGCCGGAACTTAAAAGGATTTAATCATAAATTATAATCATATTGGGTCCATTTAAAGATTTAAAACCTGAACCACTTTTATTCGTGATAACTGTCGATCTGTAATCAGACGGTTGTCGCTCCACACAAACCACATAAATGTTAACGAAATAATGTTGAGGCCCACCGTTATTGCCAGCACACCTTGCACCGATGATCCGCTCTTGCCGTTCATCCGACGGATATCGCATCCACAATCTACACGTTGTTTAACAATTTTAAACCTCCGCGCAACTATCCACGCGATCACCACTGGATCTCCGACACACACAATCAGACGGCTATCGCGTAGAAATAGCTCCCAAACTTTAACACTCAAAATTCACGTGAAAATGGCGGTTTCACTTCCGTGACGTGTCGCGATTTGATTTGATCGCATTCAAATGGAACAAAACCATTTACCACTCAAGAGCTACGCGAAACCCATTCATGGTTTTCAAAAACCACCTACACTATTCCAACCATGCTTCCACTGTGCATTCAACACAAGATTTAATATCTGCGCAGGTCCAAATCATCTGGTTCCAATGCACTATTCTGCCACATCTTAACTTATAGTTCCAACCAAATATATGAATCGGAACATAACAACTCATTTGCATAAAATGAAAGCTCTTCCTCTATTTTGATACTGACATTGGATCACCATCGATCCTTACAGTGATCGATGGTTGATCAGTACCTCATAATACACATTTAACATATAAATCTAAACTATAAGTAAACGATTTCCAACAACAAAAGTTCACACACAAAGTATTTTAATTATATACAAAATATCGCTTACAGTCTAAGGCATTTCAGCCTTAGCCCCAATTTCTCCTGTGATTACATTGTATCATCTCACTCTCCTCTCATATTCTATCAGGCACACACAGACTCGCTTTATAAAGAATTTACAAGAGCGTGGATCAACTAAGATCCACGATTTCACTCCAATTTCTCAAACAAACCCCTAATCTCTCATTATGCATACATGGCAGATTACATTTAATTAGCTCCAGAAATTTAGCTCTGTTTTAACTAATTTTTCCCCAATTTACATTTACTGTCCACATTTTCCTTTCCACAGCTTCGGATTCCAATTTTAATGAAAGTTTGCTCAGATGCCCCTACGTCACCCTACCACAAAATCACCTTTAGAAATGATGTAGTTTCTGCAAGAGACTGCACTGTAGGAGTTGGTGACTACTTGAACCCAAGTCAGATAGTGGAAATGTAGCTCAGAGTTCTCCTCTTAGATCCCTTCAACAAGCTGAACCAAGAAAGAGAGTGGAACTCCCGCATGAGAATCCCTTGCACTAAACAGTGCAACAAACCCATCTAAACAGATGAAGCATGCAAGAAGGCATAAGACTCAAACACAGACAAGATTCTGAATGACTTTCATGGCTGCCCTCCCTTCCTTTTATTCTTGGTGAGCTCCTTAACCTAGGCCCCACACATTCATGAGGTTACTTCATTGCAAAGAGTCCTCCATCAAAACTGCGTTATTCCCACTCGTTTTCCTCCTCATTTAGCAGCACTGTTGACCTGGTCAACAAAGTTCTAGTCCTCATGCATTGCCCCCTTTTCACACCAAGGGTGGCTTTATTTGGCCTTCTTACACAAACCCCCTTTCACATAGGGAATGTTTTATTTCTACTAAAGAGATTTAAAGGTCTCTCTACCCCATTTATTCTTCTAACCTGCAAAATAGAGAAACATATAATATTCCAACTAGCAGCAGCTAATTGGGAATATTACAATCCTCCCCTAAAAAAAGTTGCTTGTCCTCAAGCAACAACAAAGAAGGATGCTCTAGGATCTTATCTCCTTCCCAAGTGGCATCCTCATCAGGAAGTTTCCTCCATCGAATTAGATATTCTTTGATTACCCTATTCCTTAGCTGCCTCTCCCATGTGTCCAGAATTGCCTCAGGTTTCAAAAATAGATGTCCCTCATGATCAATAGGTAGGAGGTCCATGTTGGCAACTAAATTATGTCCAATGGCCTTCTTGAGGCATGAGACATGAAAGATATTGTGTATCTTTCTCCCGTTGGGAAGCTCCAGCTCATATGAAACTTTCCTGACACAACGGATCACCGTATATGGCCCATAGAAACGTGGTTTGAGCTTTTTAGCCCCTTTCTCCTTGAGTGTAGATTGTCTATAAGGCTGAAGGCGAAGATAGACTAGATCATCTACCTCAAACTGTCTCTCTATTCGACCACGGTCTGCATATATATTTTGCTGATTTTGGGTAGTAGCAATGTTGTCTTTAAGGGACCAAAGTATGTCTTGACTCTCCTGAACCCATTCCTTTGCTCTGGGAGCCTTTCTTTATCCAAAAATGACATCAAACAATGAGAGTGCATCGTACCCATAGAGTGCTCGAAATGGGGTCATACCAATGGACATATGGTAAGTGGTATTGTAACAATACTCCCCCAAATGGAGCCAACACAACCATGCCTTCTGCTGCCCTGTAACATAGTTTCTCAAGTAGCCTTCCAGCCACTTGATCACTATTTTAGTTTGTCCATCGGTATGTGGATGGCAGCTAGTACTCGGTATCAATTCAGTTCCCACTAACCAGAAGAGTTCTTGCCAAAATCCACCCATGAAGCGACTGCCCCGATCACTCACTATGGTCTTTGGAAGACCATGGAGTCTAAACACATCTCTAAAGAAGAGCTCAGCTACCTGTGAAGTAGTATAATGTGTAGAAATGGCAAAGAAGTGTGAATACTTTGTTAGTCTATCAACGAATACAAAGATACAATTCTTACCCTAAACAGTAGGTAGACTAGTGATGAAGTCCATGGAGATGCTTTCCCATTTTCCATCCAGAATGGGTAGTGGCCGCAATAATCCAGCAAGATGAATGTGTTCTCCCTTATTTTTTTGACAAACTGTGCACTCCTTGATATGTTGGAGCACATCCTCCTTGGAACCCTTCCATGAGAATCTCTCCCTTATGGCCCGGTAAGTCTTTGTGAATCCTTGATGCCCTGAAAGTGGGGAATCAAGTGATGCTTGCAAGATCTTCTCTTTGAGCTTAAAATTATTAGCCAAAAAGACCCAGTCCTGGTAATAGATGATTTCATCCATTACTTTATACCTCTCATCAGCTATCATCCCATCAAGTATTTCACATGCAAAGTTATCCTTGGAGTACTCAACCAACAATTGAGCCTTCCAATCTGCGTCCATGCCCCTGAAGAACAGCGCTGTTGGTCTCCTGGATAGAGCATCAACCACTATATTGCTCTTCCCCTTGACATACTTTATGTCAAAGTCATGAGCTTGGATCTTTCTTACCCAGTTTTGTTGTCTTTCTTGGAGCTACTTTTGTTCAAGAAAGAATCTGAGACTGTTATGATCAGTTTTCACCCTGAATTTGTTCCCCACCAAGTATTGTCGGAATTTGGATAAGGCATGCATAATAGCCAACATTTATTTATCATAGATGGGGTATAGCCTTTCATGTGGTAGCATCTTCCTGCTCTCAAAGGCTATAGGATGCCCTCCTTGCATCAAGACTGCTCCAATTCCTTCACCTGATGCATCACATTCTAACACAAAAGGTTGAGAGAAATTAGGTAAAACTAATACTGGACAACTACTCATTACCTCTTTGAGCTTATCAAAAGCCCTCTGCGCTGTAGGTATCCAACTGAAGGTTCCCTTCTTGGTCAAGTCTGTAAGTGGTGCTGCAAGTTGAGAGAACCCTTTGACAAACTTCCAGTATTGTGTGCATATGCCTACAAATCCCCAGAGTTCTGTAACATTCCTTGGCTCGGGCCAATCCTTGATTTCCTGGATCTTTTCTTCATGCACTCTTACTCCATCCACTCCAACGATGTGGCCTAAGTAGAGCATCTCCGTGAGACCAAACTCACATTTCGAGAGTTTAGCATAGAATTGTTTCTCCTTGAGGATATGCAACACTATCTCAATATGTTGCAAATGTTCCTCCCATGTGCAGCTGTATATAAGAATATCATCAAAGAATACCAACACAAACTTTCTTAGATGACCACGAAAGATGTGGTTCATGCAAGATTGGAATTTTGTTGGGGCATTGGTAAAACCAAATGGCATTACTAAGAACTCAAAATGCCCATAGTGACACCTGAATGCTGTTTTGGGGATGTCTTGATCCCTCACCCTGATTTGGTGATATTTGGATCTCAAATAAATCTTGGAGAAATACTTGGATCCTCTTAGCTCATCCATCAGCTCATCGATCCTAGGAATTGGGTTTCTATTCTTCATGGTATTTTTGTTTAGTGCTCTATAGTCAATGCACATCCTCAATGTGCCATCCTTCTTCTTAACCAAGACCACTGAAGATGCAAAAGGGCCAGTGCTAGGCCGGATATGACCTAGGGCTAGTAGTTCTTGAATGGCCCTTTCAATTTCATCCCTATAAGCCTTGGGATGCCTATAAGGGGTGGTAATCAATGCTTGAATCCCTTGCTCTAGCTCAATAGTGTGCTCAAATCCCCTATTAGGAGGTTTCCCTAGTGGAATATCCCCAAATACTACAGAATACCGGTCTAAGAGAGCTTTCACATCAGGGTGCATTGGTGAATTATTGACTCCAGCTTCAGATAAACGTAGTTCTACTGCCCATTATATGTCTCCTTTGCGTAAGTCTGCCTCCATTTTGTGAGCTGAAACAATCTGAGGGGGGTTAAGTGAGCATACCTTTGATTTTTTGATGCTTACCACCCTCCTTCCCTATCCATTCCATCTCTAGAGTCTCCCAATCAGTGGTGACTATCCCAAGAATGATTAGCCATTTGACACCCAATATAATATTGGTGTTAGGAATATCAACCACAAAGAAGTGGTCTGTCATAGTGTAGGTTCCCATAGTGATAGAAAATTCTGGAAAATACTTGACACGCTGCAAAGTTTTGGCTCTTGGTACCAAAACTGAAAACCCTTCAAAATTTTCCATATGAATGCCCCTCTTCTTTACTAGTTGTGAATCAATGAGTTATGATTAGCTCCACTTTCTACTAGCACCGATACTCTTTGCCTCATAACAATACCTCTAACTCTTAAAGTCAGATATTTAGGGACACCCCTCAATGTTGCAAGAGCTCCTCCCTTTGGAGAAAAAGTTTTCACTGCATCTTCTGTAGGTAGTACAACGCTGGCCCTCTCTTCTTCATCAGAAAATATCTCAATATAATGAGCCTTCCCTGCAACACACTCATGGTTTGGAAACCATGGATTTTTGAAAAAAAAGGCAAAGTTTCTCCTTAATCTCCTCTGATCATGGTCAAGAGGTGCCTTCTTTGGCCATGAATAATTCTCCTGATGCAGTAATGCCTTTGCTTTGGGTAAAGCATGTTGCAAATCTCTAGCCTTCTCCATAGCCTCAAGGAGTGTAGTTGGTTTGGTGGATCTTACCAACCCATGCAATGGTTCAACCATCCCATAAATAAACATACATACCCTTCTGCTCATAGTAAGGGTGGATAACATTACTGCAAGTTTCAAATACTCAGAAATATAATCTTCTAGATCTCCCTTTTGTTTGAGCTTGGTTAGCTCAACAAAGTGGGTCTCTGGATCTCTTGGATCAAATCTCTCTACTAGTCTCTTAGTGAAGACTGAGTATGAAGTGATATGAGCATGCCCAAGTGTAGTTAGCCCATGGAACCACCATTCATGAGCCTCCCCTTTTAAGTGCAGTGCAACTATTTTGATAGCCTCTATTTCAGAAACTCTATTGAGCTGAAAGTAAGTATCCAGCTTCTCCACCCAAGCCTTGGCTGTGCACTTAGGTGATCCATCATATATAGGCAAGAAGAATCTCCCCATATTGCGTTGTAGGTCTGATTCCTGCATAAATCCTCCCCTCTTATGGTGATAGCAAGTTCTCCTCCCTTCCTTGATCCGATAGAATTCCTGAAAGCTCAAGTGTTCCTTGAACCTTTGGGATTGGGACTCATAATCCACAAAATAGTCACCAAGGGTTTATTCCTCCCTGTATTCAGATAATAATGAGGGCATGGTGGAGCGTTGTAGTGAAGGATGTGTGGCTGATTGTTCCACACAAGGTGAGGTGCTGGTACTTGCTTCCTTGTAAAACCTTGTAGGGTCTTCTTTATGCCTCATCTCCTTGAGATCTCTTGCAATGTTATACATGGTTTGAAGAAGGATATTTGAAATATATTTCTCCTCCATACTGTAGATATATTTTCCCCACAAGCTGAGCCAAAAGCAGAGCTCTGATACCACTATAATATTCCTTCTTAGGAATTTCTGCACTATGTAGAGTAAAAATGCTGTTATTAGAAAATTACATTACAGAATTGAAAAATAGGACTCGGATCCTTTAGATTATTCTTTATAACCCTCACATACAGAATGAGAGTAGAAAAAATCACTCTATCTATGTTAAATAGATCTCCCCATGCCAATACACCTCAAAAACACCCAAACCCCATGATTTCCCCAAATAGAAATTCTGAAGCATGTAACAGAATTATTCAAAGAGGGATTCTTCCGAAAAATATGAGATATAACAAATCATGTAGATTTAATTAATCAAGAGCCAAGAAAAATGGAGGTTTAGCCTCTTTTACACACAATGTAGACAACCCGACAAGGGTTTCATAAGAGCACAAGTACAAGAATGATATCTCTGCATAAAATCACGTAGTTGACTAGAAATCTATATATGATATGGCTGAATAATACATTAGAGCACATAAAAATGGCTGAAGATCCTCCCTACTAGCCTTCCAGGAGAGAAAAAGCCTCCTTCTCCAAGAAACTAGCACAAAATCAAGGGATTTAACCCTACCACAACATCACCTTCAGAAATGATGTAGTTTCTGCAAGAGACTGCACTGTGGGAGTTGGTGACTGCTTGAACCCAAGTCAGATAGTGGAAATGTAGCTAAGGATTCTCGTCTTATATCCCTTCAACAAGCTGAACCAAGAAAGAGAGTGGAACTCCCGCATGAGAATCCCTTGCACTAAACAGTGTAGAAAACCCAGCTAAATAGATGAAGCATGCAAGAAGTCATAAGAATCAAACATAGACAAGATTTTGAATGACTCTCATGGCTACCCTCCTTACCCCGGGCCCCACACATTCATGAGGTTACTTCATTGCAAAGAGTCCTCCATCAAAACTGCGCTGTTCCCACTGGTTTTCCTCCTCATTTAGCAGTGTTGTTGACCTGGTCAACAAAGTTCTAGTCCTCATGCATTGCCCCCTTTTCACACCAAGGGTGGCTTTATTTGGCCTTCTTACACAAACCCCTTTTCACATAGGGAATGTTTTATTTATACTAAAGAGATTTAAGGGTCTCTCTACCCCATTTATTCTTCTAACCTGCAAAATAGAGCAACATATAATATTCCAACTAGTAGCAGCTAATTGGGAATATTACAGTCTCTTCCATCTATGCCCAGGTAGTGATGCTATCCCCAGAAGACCCATGAACTAGCGCAAGGCTGCATCCTTAAGGGTGGATGGGAATAGCTTCAACTTCTGATAATTAGAGGTGTAGTTATAAGTCCTACAGACAACAACAAATTCAAACATGAATGTGTCAGGGTCCTCAGAGGTGAGTCCATGGAAGTGTGGAAGAGCTGAGGGGCTAATGTTTTCCATATTAGTGTACCCATTTGCCTCTCTTATGGGAAAGGTTCAATGGGTCCCAACCATGGTTAAGATAGGTGAAGTAGGTCCCTCAGTTGAAACAAGGTCTTCCTCTTCTTCCCTAATAGGATCCTCAAAATATTTAGAAGGCTCTCCTAGAGGGGGTTCAATCTCACTGCCACTAAAGAAGAGTTATGGGTGGCTAGGAGTTGATGTGGGGGTTTTAGGTAAGGTTTGTATTTGAGTATTCCTAGTCCTACGAGGCATGAAGATAAATTTTTTTTTGTAATTTTTCAATATGTCTGAAGTCACATGAAAAGAAAGGAAAGCAGAAAATAATGCTAAAACAAAATCAAAATATCTACTAGACACCTCCCTAACAATGACACCAAAAAGTGGTGAGCCCTGGTATTGCACCAAGAGTGTTGTAACTCCCAGGGGCTGCCCTACTTTACTTTATCAACCCGAGGAATCTGGGAAAGATAATAAGCTCTAATTTCATGACAAAGCTTCTGAAGAAATAAGAACGAGGCATAATTGCACAATTATTCTCACTAGAAGTTCCAACATCAAAATTATATATTTCTCCAGATCTCCAAAAAGTCTTGGACAATCATTCCAAGGTGTTTGAAACTCCCAAAGGAATACCACCTATTCGTGATCATGATCATGCTATTCATTTGATTACAGAAGGTTTTCCTCCAAAAATTAGGCCTTATATATATTCTTATGTCCAAAAGAGAGAAATTGAACATATGATTGCAAAAATTATAGAGTTTGGTATAATTCAACCTAGTCAAAGTTCTTTCTTTTCTCTAGTAGTATTGGTGCACAAGAAGGATGGATCATGGCAGATGTTTTCGAATTATAGGGAGCTCAATAAGCTCACTATTAAATATAATTTTCCCATTCCTGTGATTGATGAATTATTGGATGAATTACATGGAGCAATTTATTTCACCAAGTTGGATCTCCATTCAGGATATCATCAAATTAGAATGAATACTAAACATTCCGAAAACAACATTTCAAAATCATAAGGGTCATTATGAATTTTTGGTCATGCCTTTTGGCCTTACCAATGCATCTTCTACATTTCAAGGGTTGATGAATTCCATTTTCAAACCCTTCATTAGAAAATTTGCGTTAGTATTTTTTGATGATATACTAATCTATAGCAAGTCTTGGAAGGATCATGTTCAACATGTTGACATGGTGCTCAAACTATTGGAGGAGAAACAATTATATGAAAAAACATCCAAATGTTTCTTTGGAGTACAAGAGGTGGAATATCTAGGTCATATTGTATCTAAGGAGGGTGTTAAGGTAGACCCTAAGAAAATTAAATCCATTAAGGAATGGAAAGTCCCCGCAACCATAAAGCAGTTGCGGGGATTTCTTGGGTTAACAAGGTATTATCTCAAGTTTGTTTAGAATTATGGGAGAATAGCAGCACCTCTAACAACATTATTGAAGAAAGATGATTTTTCATGGACTCCTAAAGTAACTAAGGCCTTTGAGCATATTAAAGAGATAATGTTCCAAGCACCGGTCTTAGCTACGCTAGACTTCACAAAAACCTTTATTGTGGAATGTGATGCCTCAGGAAATGGAATTGGTGTTTTTTTAATGCAAGAAGTAAGATCCTTTCTTTTGAAAGCCATCCAATCAAAGGAAAGTATTTACATAAAGCTATTTATGAGAAGGAAATGTTGGAAATACTACATGCACTAAATAAATGGCGACCTTACCTAATGGGAAGACACGTCAAGTTAAAAATTGATCATGATAGTCTTAAATAATTTTAGGAACAAAGTATATCTTTAGAAGAGCAGCAAAAATGGGTCACAAAGATGTTGGGTTATGAATTTGAAATCATCTACAAAAAAGCGAAGCTAAATGTTGTTGCAGATGCACTCTCAAGAAAGGATGAGGATGTGGAAGCATTGCTTTGTTCCATTTCTATTATCCAACCATATTTGGTAACTAAAGCAAGGGAGGAATAGAAGAATGATGAAGAATTAAGGACACTCATTTAAAATTTGCAGAAATATCCCAGTTCATATGATACATCTAGTTGGAAAATTTGATTCCTTATGGTACAAATATCGCTTATATCTTTGTAAGAATTCCCAACTAAAACAAAATATTCTTTTGGAATTGCACACCTCTCCCTTAGGAGGACACACAGGATTTTTAAAAACTTACCACGGGGTGAAGAAATAATTTTTTTGGGATGGCATTAAATATGATATTCAAAATTTTGTGGTGGGATGTTTGGTTTTCCAGCAAAATAAAGTTGAGACAATTAAGACCCCGGGTCTGCTACAACCTTTATCCATTCCAAGACAATTGTGGGAGGAGGTTTCAATGGATTTTATTACAGGTTTACCTAAGTCTGAAGGAAAGAGTGTCATCATGGTGGTAATTGATAGACTTACCAAGTATGCACACTTTTGTGCATTATCTCATCCATTTACAACAAGTACAATTGCTATTGCATTTATGGAAACAATTCAAAAGCTACATGGAAACCCAAATATTATTGTAAATGATAGAGATCCCATTTTCACTGGAAATTTTTGGACGGAATTATTTTCTTGTTTGGGTACACAACTAGCTCATAGCTCATCTTATCATCCTCAATCCGATGGGAAAACTGAGATAGTGAACAAATTTTTGGAAGGATATATTTGTTGATTTGTATCTGATAAACAAACATAATGGATCAATTTGTTACCTCTGGCTGAATGGTGGTATAACACTTCCTTCCACACTATAGCAGAAATGACCCCATTTATGGAACTTTATGGATAGCATCTGCTGTCCATCACATCATATTTAAGAGAAAATTTTAAGTTTCAAGTAGTGGAAGATCACATCGAGCATCAACAACAAGTTATCCAACTCTTAAGGGATAAACTAAATTTGGCACAGAATCGAATGAAAAAAACATGCATATCAACATCACAGTGAGAGAAGTTTTGATGTAGGCGACTGGGTATTTTTACGACTACAACCATACAAACAAATGTCCCTCAAGCAAGCTAAGAAGGATAATAAATTATCACCAAAGGAATATGGTCCTTACAAGGTGTTACAAAAGATTGGTACTATGGCATACAAATTGGAGCTTCTTGCATCTTCCCGAGTGCACCTAGTTTCATATTTCATGCTTAAAGAAGGTTATAGGTGACAAAATTCTGGTTCAAAAAATATTTCCAAAACTTGATGAGGAAGGAAAAAACATATTGGAACCTGAAGCAGTCATAGAAACAAGAACTTGACAGCTATGGAATCGATCAATTTCAGAGCATCTCATCAAGTGGAAGAACTTACCCACTGAAGATTCCACATGGGAGGATGATAATTTTATATAGAAGCATCCGGAACTACTCAAGCATTGAGGACAACACTTTTTTGAAGGATAGGGGCATGTTAGGGCCCTATATTACTAGTGTAGTCCCTTATTGTTGTTAGTGTAGCCCCTTTATTTTTATTGTTGTACCCGTGTAATCCCCATGTTATTATTATTATTGTGTCCCATAATAGCCCATTATTGTTATTGTTCTGCCCTTACATTATTATTGCTAGGTCGACTAGGATTATATTGTGACGCCATGGACTCCTGTATATAGAAAGAAGGTTTTGTCATTTAAATCATTTAAGAGTTGTTCATTTATGTAATGTAAATGATGCCCCCCCCCCGAAGTGGCTAATTTCTAAGTCGTTGATCTCTCTTTTCTTCTATTTTGTGAGCTAGTTTCATAACACATGGTGAATTGATTCCCAAGTTATAATACCCAAAATATCAGTTTTGATAAGATAACCATCATATGGACTAGTTAAGCTAGATATACCCATGAGTTTGGAAATCAACTAATTGAACATAAACACATCACTTCCCATTCACCATACATGTGATAATGTATAACATGTTCTAGGAATACGTTAGGATTCGTGAACATACAAGTTATCATTCTAATCATGAACATAAAAATGTGCCTCACGACTCAGGCAATCATTTACATTTACAACCACAAAAAAATGTGTGCCATTCACAATGTAACAAGATTCATAAAAATCCATAAGACAATATACATAATCAATTTACACTTATCTGTGTGTTTAAATACGACTAAAAACTAAAGGAGGGACTTCAACTCTCCACCCAATCGTAGGCTAGCCACATTGTAGTCTTTCATTTGGTTGTCCACTTCTGAGCCAAATCCAAAGTTTGAGGAGTTTCGTATTCAAGGATTTTCACACCTAATGCTTACTAAAATAACCAAGAGAAGGATTCTATTGTCCAGGTGATTTATCAAGTGTTTCCTAGAATTAGGCACCATAGTGACTCACTTTATCTTTAGCTATAAACATAGGGATTCCACCCTAGATAAAATGGGTTATGTCTTAGTTTTAAGAGGCGAAATCAACTAATTTTGGTGGTTTATCAACCACCAATTCATGGAAAGCACCACATGGGTCTGCAATCCACATTCTAGATTGTTTATCAACCTCACAACAAGCATCATAGTGACTCATATTTTCCAGTCCTAGTGGTTTATCATCTAGGAAACAAACACCAAGTCATTAATAAAACTTATGACAAGCACCACGGTGATTTAATTCCTCTATTGAGTTCTCACTTATCCTCTAGGATTAAACACATTGTCAAGTGGCCTTTGTATAAGAGATACAAGCAATATCACCCCCAAATTGTGAGCACTTTCTCTCAGTGTTACACTAAATTTTTCACGTCCATCCAAATGATGTAAAATTAAAATATTTTTCCATTTGAATAACTATTGTCATCAATCTCTAAGAAAGGTGAAATAAATAACTCTCCATGAAGTATAAGAATCCTAGATCACATACCTTAAAAACCCTATTCTTCGAATATGTCACAGGTGCCAGTATTACAACTTGCGACGTCACACTTTGCATAATAAATTTATTGAGATGCCATTGCAAATTTCCTTAATTAAAAGTGCAACATACTTATTACATGCGTAAAAATTAAAAAAAATTACAAAGCTTACATTCTATAAGCCTCATGAAGGTATATTTCCAAGCAGTGAGGATATGGGATCAAAGCCCTACCATAATGGATCTCATCCCTAACATAGTGGATCTCATCCCCTCCATTGTGGATCTAACTCCTACGTAAGTGGATCTCAAACTTCCATCCTTGGCCTACAAATTCAACGTACTAAAAGGAAAATGGGCTGAATTTTTTACTCTTGAAACTATACTTCCACTCTATTGAAGTATCAATTGAAGGATTTTGAATGCAAGATTGGAATTGAGGACTATTGGGAGGAAGACATCAACATCAATGATTTGGTTTAAACTCTCTCCTTTTCCTTATAATAAACATGCATATTTATTTCCTACATTCATTGTTATGGTGATTTTTATGATATTCCTTGATCACATGTATATATTAAGCTAAATATTTTATGTATCACATGCTCTGATATTTTGTATGTTTGCCTATTTGGATATATTTTCTTGGAGCATTGAGAATGAGATCAAAAGATATAAAAAACAACAGTTAGGACAAGCATTTCGAAAAAGGTATGAACTATTCATCAAATATTACATCTATGATTTGATGGTAATCTAGGGAATATTTCTATGTATTTTATTGTTTTGTTCTAGCGTTTGGTTTTTGAACCTAGGGAGATCACTATTGTATGCAAGAGCAATTTGTCTGCCAAACAAAATTGGCGAATCCACTAGGGAACGGGTTTTCCCTCAGTTGTATTCCTTGTTTTCTTAAGTTGAACTATTCTCGAGTCTCTGGAAAACCATACTTGATTCTAAACACCCAAATATTTTATATATTTTCAAAGTTTTTTTTACTTTTTTTCTTGAGTTTCATGACCATTGCACTCTATTGTGAGAGATGGTGTGTTGACATCAAATTGTGTTGTTTTACAAACTCTGACTATCTCGGATAATCACACGGATATATATTCGATAACTACATCGATCTCTAAAAATGTGTAATTTTCTTAGGGTTTCCTTTGTGTGATCTTGGATTTGTTGATTACTGTGGTTTTTGGGTCTGTTATTAGTCTCCTGTATGTCAAAATTTCTAGTTTTGTGAAAAATTATTATTCGTGCATTACTTTGATTAGATTACTTCATTGGTATATTGAAGGAATGATATTTTTTCTACTTTGAATATTCAAGTTTGTTAATTCTTTCTTTCTTTATTTCAATGATATTTTTCATAGCTTTGTTGTTTATATTTTGGAAAAGAGATTTCAATAATTTGTATAAAAATATTATTTTTTATGAAACTATTGGTACTTTTTCGCCTTATTTTTTTAATGTGATAATATAATGGCCTGAAGTAAGGGAACACAAATCCATGATCTAAGAGGGAAGAGGAAATATGAACCCATGTGGGATTAGTTGGCACCTTAAATTAATTTTAGGGTGAAAATAATGAAAAATAAAATAAGAGGAGGAGTCCAAGAGGAATATGAAGAGACCCTAGGGAAATAATAAAAATGAGGATGGACAACAATATAGGGTTGGAGTTCATGAGAAAAGTTGGAATAAACTATGAGCCGAGGGAATGGAATTTCCTTGAGAGAAATAAGTGTAACCAAGAGAGCAAGAGGAAATGGGATTGAGAGTATGTTGTGGGATGATAAAATACTCATGGATTTCTTGACACAGTTGATAAACCAATCAGGGTGCTTGCTTGGGCTGATAAATCACATGCATAAGGGTGATTTTTGTGGGATGATAAACCACTCATGTAGTGCTTGACACAACTAATCAACTACCCCAGGTGCTTGCTAGGGGCTGATAAACCACTCGTAGAGTGCTTGACCCAGTTGATTAACCACCCTTACCATGTATTATGTTGTTCTTGACTGACTAATAAAATATCCACTATCATAACTTCCCATCCTCTATGTCCTGAAGAAGGTTTTCTACACAAGGTTTATGAGAAAGAAATTCCCCTTAGATCAAGGATATAGCTCGAGCTTGACTATTGTAAGTACCCTTGGATACAATAGGTCTATGGTTGGGTGGAAAATAAAAGTCCCATCTGTTATGGTAAAAGCTACCCTAAGGCCTGGGTTGAGGGACCTAACAGAGCAGATGGCATGTCATCACAAGAAGGACTCTAATTACCAGGTTGTATGCTTTAAACTAGAAAATGAGGATTATGGACCTTACCCATTTATCCTTCATTTGAGGTCGATCCCGTAGGGTGAAAACCCTCTGCTACTCCTCGTGCTCCAGAACCTGCAAATCAGTCAAGAACAAGCACACAACCTAGTTGTACATCATATATATCCTATATGTCAACATGTTAGCATATATAATCTCATAAAGATAACATGAAATAAACTATTAAAGATTATTAAGCATGTATAAGAGACACATAACACATGAACATCAGGGATATGATGGTACTTTTTTTATTGATAACGTGTACAAAAAATGGTGGAGAAATCACCTGAGATCTGTCATGGCCTTGAGAAAAACCGTCCTCTGGATTCTTCTGGCCCTAGCCTCACAAAGCTTCTTCCATAAATGGTGCACAAAGGATGTCACATAGAGTGAGGGTGATCATCACAAGGAAACACAGGTTTCCTGAACTTGGGAAGTGCAGGAGGCACAGGGGAAATATCAGACTTGATTAGGGCCATAATAGGCTATAATATTAATAATATTCTCTCTCTCCTCCCTTAGGCCATTCCCTTGAGGTGTATTTATACTTCCTCAAATTAGTTTTTTCAGTTTGGGAATAGTTAGGCCATGGGTTGGGGTAGGAAAAAACCGTAAAACCTGCCTCATTAATAAGGAATTATATATATATTTTTAATATTTTAAATAGCATACGCGGGTTAACTATGGATGGAACCGCGTGTGCACGTGGAAAAAACTGGGCAGAGTTGCGTAAGGATTTTAAAATATTGTTTTTTGAGAAATGTAAATAAGTTTGAATGGAAGGGTTGCCCAAGGCCAATGCATAAGTCATCAAGTATATAGAGGTGATAAATGATGCTATAATATATGCCCCCTAATATATGAGGATATAAGGGGTACATGATGGCTGAAATATATTATGTGCATAGAAAGAACCTTGTGAGGACTAGAGAGGACTTCACCAGATTTTAGCCTGCCAAAATCTAGTGATAGAAATCAGAAAGAGAGCTCATGTCTGAGGCGGGCATACCCATGCTCAGTGAAATAAAATCATGTCCACATATCAAGTATGGAGTGGATCCAATATGTATACAAGTATAGTTGAAAATTTAAAGTACATAGTAAATCATCTGATCACTTCCTGGAAGTACAAGTCAAGATCATGTCCAAGTATCACATATAAATATTGATCAATGACGTTTCAAAAATATCTTATCATTGAAGTCACAACTGAATCTCCAAGTACCAATTCATAAGTGGTGGAACAAATGGTACAACACGCAACTCGGGTGCCAACATATAAGATGTTGTTGTGATGAAACTGCAACATATAGAGGTGGATGGTGTTATTGGAAGAAAACTGAAGGAGCTATCAAAGTGAACCAAAGCATGCTGATGCAAACCCAAGGTCTTCACCGATCACCATGGAACAATTCTACACAATGGGAATAAATGAGATGAGGTTGACCATGTGAGGAATCGTTTAATTACCAGTCATTGATGTATACCGTTAATAAACATGAGACAACCCACTGATAATGATAATGAGTGTCAAGGTGCCCCAGTACAATCTAACAAGTGCGAATAAATGAGTTGAAGTCGAAGAATTAAGAGAATCTACCAATCAGGAGACATTGATGTATTCTCATTGTCGATAGCGAAGGAGTCTGCCACTGATGACTGAAAAACCTAAGGTACTGACAAAATGAATCTGGACCTTATTCCCAAAGAAATGAGTCAAAGTCAATGGGAAAATATCTGCTGGAAGGAAGGCATTAAGGCATCCCACATCATTCCAATGCGAGTGCAACCCGCAGGCCAATATTTGGAAGGAATCAGACGAAGGAAAGTGAAGTAACCAAATCGAAGTACATTTCCGACATGCACAAAATGTAGCTAGCGCACGACAGAAACCCTCTGAACCAACCAATAATGAAAGCTGACAAAGAGGCAAGATATCCACCGATAGGGTCAAATGGAAATCAAGGTATTGCACGAATCCCAGGTGTGATAATGTAAGTTGAATTCGAACACAAGGGAAACCACTCAGTAAAAGACCCATGATGTTGATCAAATGCTGAGCATAAGGTCACCTATCAATGATGTAAATAGGGCCAGGGTGCGGCTCTAGGTTTACTCTCAGAGAAATATGTCGAAGTTGATAAGAGATAAACCCGCCAGAAAGAAGTCAATGGAGACCATCCCAAACCAACACGAGCAAAGGACCAAATAGTTGATGTGATAGAACAAGATACTGATAGACCAGGATGGCCGACTAAAAAATGAGTCAAGATACACCATATAAAGGCCGACTCAGGTTAAATTCCCTTGAACAAAAGCGTGAATCATTCTGAATATGGTAGCAAATGATAACTCTGTATAAGTTTGTCATGCAAGAGGCATAAACAAACCCTCCACATGATTGGAAGAGATAACCAACCGGGGGATTACTAACTTGATAACAAGGTTATGGCCTCTCCTAAGTCAAAAACTAAAACCATCCCAAATGGAAAAAAGACTTAGTTTTTTTTGTGCTTTTTTCAAGGATGACACTACTAACTCTGTGGCTGCCATCAAATATGGAAGTATTGTCCTGTTCCCTCTCTTTCAAATATTTAATTTTTTTTTGTCTTTTTCATATTTCAAAGCTTGAAAAAGAATAAAATAAAGCCTATAGTATAATGGATAGAAATAGTGTCGTAAACAAATGCTCTAGTTCCCAGGATAGGAATGATCCTATGCTCAATGAAAGGTGGTGAACATTGGTAAGTGACACTCAAAGGAATGTTCCATCCATGGGTAAAGGTGTCAAGTTGCGAAGGCTAAGTGATTACGTGGCTCAATTTGCAAAAATACATGGTCAAAAGAGGGCTTAAACATGAGTCCAAATGAAGCTGGCTAAAGGCCAAGATAAACAAGTGGTCAATATGCAATGCAAC
The DNA here is from genome assembly GCA_034641835.2 of Pinus albicaulis. NCBI lineage: Eukaryota > Viridiplantae > Streptophyta > Pinopsida > Pinales > Pinaceae > Pinus > Pinus albicaulis. The sequence continues at coordinate 529,830,009 of CM076583.1, forward strand.
AATACAACTCGATAACAAGATGGGAGCCTCTAAGGTATATAGCCAGAATAAAAGTAGCGAAGAAGAAGAAGAATGAAGCTTCAATGCATAAGTCATGAATGGACTAAAGATGACAGATTTAGAAAAAAAGAGAGAATAATATGAAAAATTGATTTGCTGAAAGCACACACAATGATGGCTTTATTATGAGATATATATATGCATAAATGTCAGTTAAAAAAAAATTAAACTGACTAGAAATAACTCTAAACTAACAACCGAGCTAAGTCTAAACTAATTCTAATCTTTAACGCTCCCCCTTAATTTTTAGGGTTACATTGTTTTATTCCTAACTTTTGACATTGAAATTCAAAATTAACTTTTCCTATCATTTTGGTGAAAATATCCGCGAACTGATCCTTGGAATCACAAAATTTGAGAACTATATCACCATTTTTGATGATTTCACGGATGAAGTGAAAACGAGTGTCGATATGTTTGCTTTTTTGATGAAAGAAATTATTCTTCGACAAGGAAAAAGTAGAAGTGTTGTCACAAAAGATTGAAATAGGTTCATTTCCTGTATAACCGAAGTCAGAGAGAAGTCTCTTTAACCATATTTCTTGACATGATGCTGAATTTTCTGCAACGTACTCGACCTTTGTTGAAGATAAAGCAACAATGGGTTGCTTTTTGGATGACCACGAGATCAAGTTTCTGCCAAATAGAAAAAAATAGCTAGAAGTGCTTTTCAAATCATAAATACATCCTGCATAATCACTGTCTGTATAACCAACGAGATTACTGTCTGTAGAGGCTGCATACAATAAACCATAAGCAGATGTACCTGCAATGTATCTTAACACCCTTTTTCCATCTTTCCAATGACAGTATTTAGGAGATTCCATAAACTTGGAAATATGACTAGCTGCAAATGCTATAACAGGTCTAGTAGCAGTAAGATATATAATACTACTAGCAAGTTTCTTATGAAAATTCGAATTAACAATAGTACCCACATCATATTTACTTAACTTTGTACCAACTTCAATAGGAGTATCCACCGGTTTACACCTGTCCATCTTAAACTTTTTCAAAATGTCAGTGGCATACTTATGTTGACTCATAAACATACCATCGTGTGTTTGTTTCACTTCGATACCTAAGAAGTATCTCATTAATCCAAGGTCCATCATTTCAAATTCATTTTTCATTGCAGCTTTAAATTCATCTAACTGTATGTTACCTTAATAAATTATGTCATCAACATAAAGACACAATATCAAAATATTACCTTGATGATCATTTTTGATATACAAAGTGGGCTCATGGTCACTCCTTCTGAAACCATTATTCAACAAGTAATGGTCTATACGGCTGTACCAAGCTCTTGGAGATTGCTTCAAGCCATACAATGCTTTCTTAAACCTATACACCTTATGTTTTTTATTTTTTGTTTCAAAACCAGGTGGCTGATCAACATACACTTCTTCATTCAAAACACCATTCAAAAAATCAGACTTTACATCCATTTGGTAAATAGGCCACTTGTTTTGTGCTGCAATTGCTAATACAAATCGACTAGTGTCAATTATTACTACAGGTGAAAATGTTTCACCATAATCTATGCCAGGTTGTTGTGAAAAACCTTTGGAAACTAATCTTGCTTTGGGCTTATCAACTTCACCTCTCTCATTTAACTTTTTTATTAAAAGCCCATTTGACACCTATAGAATTTTTATCATCAGGTAGATCAACCAAATCCCAAGTTTGATTTATTTCAATAGCATTGATTTCATTATTCATTTTGTTGTGGATCATTCTATCCGCATATCCTTTTTATGTTAAGTTTTGAAATTTTGGAAAAAGAAAAATGTTTTTGAAAAAATATTTCTAAAGATCCGAAATATGCTATAGTATAATGTTTTATACTTTAGTATAGGAGAAATACGAAGAAGTAATACATTGTGTTTCCATTTTCATTTTGATTTGTGGAGCGGCAAACTTTAGGTTGTTATATCTTTTATTAATCATAAAGTTCGAGCAACTTCTGGAGCGGAAGTCGCGATCACGCGCAGAAGCTTTTGGATAAGCAACTGCGGGGGGTCAACTTGCTCGCCGGTTATCAAAACCCGACCCCCCGCAGTTGACTAGTCAGATCTACGAGAATCGTTGATCAACGGCTCCGATGGATTGCGGGGGGTATTGGTTGAAGGTCTCGGCCGTACTCACGGACCCCCCGCATTACGTCATTCTCTGAAGTGTCAAACAATTGGCAAAACATCATACGTGTCGTCCCACGTCACCTTTGCATTAATTGCGGTTTTCATTGTTATAAAGTCGAGTTTGCTGTTCCGTTGCGGTTCATTTGTGATTGTTGTTCTGTTTCAAACCCCGTCCTGCCACCTTCGCACCGAGTTGTTTTCAAAATTCTCGTCAGCCATGGCCAAACGAGCGTCCGTGTCTGGTCTGTCCACTCTGAGTCCTCTCCTAGATAGTGAGAAAGACGTCCGTGATACTGCCTCCTCTGTCAATCACCCTCTCTTGCATTACCAAGTGACCTTGAACACCGACCAGTCACCTGTGTTTTCCGCTATGTAGAGTTCTGGAGTGCTGTTCGCCTGCATTCCTAAGACCCATGTTTTTCCTGAATTCATCTCCTGGTTGGTTTCGTCCATGTACCCTGGTAAATGTTATGTTATGAACTCTCAGGGAGAAAGTGTTTTGCAAGTTTCAGCTCAATTAATGCGTCAGGCATTATGCTTCCCGGAGAATGATTCTCCTTTGCAATTCTCAGAAGATTCGGCGTTTCAATACTTGAGGAGCTCTCGATTGAAGAATTTAACGGCCCCATGTCATTTTTGGTGCAGAGTCGGAAGACCCGAGTTTGGTTCGGGAAAGTTTGGTTTGGATGCTTTTAATGTTCAATACGGGTCAGTTCTGTTTGTATTATGGAGATACAGGGAGAGAAGATGATGGCGGGGTCGACAAACGGCTACGGGGAGATGTTCTCTTATGATGAAACCGAGGTGGTGTTAGATATTCCGTCCTTTTGGCAAAGAGTGGTGAATTCTCAGTTGCTTTCTTTCCCACTAACAGGTTATTTTAGATTTCCCTCATTAATAGTTTACCTGTTTTTATACCAGAATGTGGAAGAATTCATGGGTATTGGTTTGAACATAATGGATAGCAACAAGAATAAGCAGTCAGTTCTACTTTGGACTGATTTGATCAGAAGAGAAGAAAATGAAGCTCGTTTATTTGAATTTGTGGAAAATTTTATGACCACCGCTTATAGAATTCTCAATGGAACTCGGCCTCCCTGTTTCTTGCCAAAGGCTCAGGATTTCTTGCAATTAGGACCTAATTGTAGATATGGAGACTGGTTTGTTTTTGAAGACCATTCTGAAATAAGGCTATATGGAGTCGGTGTTGAGCCTTATAGGCTTCCAACATTTGTTCCCATGAGACTGTTTGCTTTGGAATTTATAAGGCAAAGTCTCAATGTGGATCAAATTCATTTTCTTCCAATGAAGAAGGGGTTAATGTATAAGTTGCCCATGAGTGTAGGTCCTTTTTTCGTTAACACAAGGCAAGCTTATGAGCAGGTGTCAAGGATGTTGAAAGAAACACAGTTATTATTGGGGGAGAAGTGGGCCTATGACCCACATGCGATTATTTCACAGAGAAGGGTCGAGAACGGTTATGCAGCTTTTACTCATGTGAGTAAACCGGATTTAGAAAAGTTGGCTAATCCAGGAGGGCCAAGTTCATCTCAGATTAGTATTCAAACTCCTGTGATACTGGAAAAAATGGGCAAGAGAGTGAGAGATGATGTTATTGAGATTGATGAGGAAGAGCCCCGTGAGGAGAAAAGGACTAAATTAGCAGAAGATCATTCATCCAATTCACCTGGTTTCACTCTCCAGGTCAGTGAAGAACTGGGTGCTTCATCTCCTAGTATATCAGAGCTCCAACTAGAGAAGGCTCCTTCCATGAAGCAGGTGTTCTCCCTAATTGAAGAAAATAATCAAAGAATAAAGGCCAATATAGAGACCCAAGCAGAACATCATATATCTGCTGACCAAACAAGATTATTGACTGTAATGGATTTGGAGAAAGACCAGTTCAAAATGGCGCTATCGCATCCGACAGGGATGTCTCTGGGACCCTCAGGTAGTTTTAAGGAGCTGAATATTGTTATGGATGTAAAGAAGATCCCCTTGTGGGACAAGATGAATCTCCACATGCAAACAGGTCAGTTAATTGTTAATGATTTAGGCAAGACTCATGCTACATCAGTCAAGACAGAGAATATGCTTGCTAAGGTTGTCAAACAGTGTAAGATGGAGAAAGCCAATGCCAGAGCATTGACTATTCAAAATGAAGAACTGAAGAAAATCATAATGAAGATTGGCGTTGATCCAAATGATAAGAGCGCAATGCACAAACTGATGAAGGGCGCAGAGGCAGAAATATATTCATTAAGGAAGAAGCTGAAATTGCCAGCTGCAGATCATTCGCTGGCAGCTGAAGTAGCAGAGGTAGAAAAGGAAAAAGAGGAGCTGCGACAACAATTGATAAAGAAAGATGAAGAGCTTGATAAGGTGAAGCAAACAGCCATAACCTTACAAAATCAAATTCAGAATCACACTTGTACTTTTGATTTTTCTGCAGGTACGGCTGATCCACAGGTTCAAGTTGCTCAATTGAATACAGAGCTAAAAATGGCGGAGAGAGACTGCAAACAGGCCCAGTCTGAAAAGGATACAGCTCTGAGATTAATGCAAGGATGGGAAGAAAAGGCAAGTGAAAATGAGCAGAAGCTACATAAAGCTGAAGAGGAAATTAAAGAACTCAAGGAGAAATTGAAGGGAAATATTTCCCTTATTAAAGCTAAGGATCTCATCTGGAATGAGATCATTTCTGAAATACAAGCAAAATGGAATTCCATACAAGTAATTGCCAGAGAGAAAGGCATTGTTGCTGATCACGAAAAGGAATTGTCATCAGACAAGCCAGCTGCAATCAAAAGATCAAATTGGGCCAAAAGATTCATGAATTTTATTAATTCCAAAACAGATGAAGAGTTGCAAGAGATGGGGATACAAGACAGGTATTTTTATGCTGAGGAAATAAACAAGATGATCATTAAAAACGATCTTCTGAAAGCATCAGAAAAGCGGCTACAGGTAATCAAAGAGGTGATTAAGAAATTTGACATTTCATTTGATAAATTGATAAGAACTGGCTTGCCATCATGCTGGAGGGAAGGAGGTGAATTTATGTCCTGGAAGTTTTATGAAGATCAGTTGGTGTTTGCAAAAAGCAGAGCAGATGGCCGACATGAGAAGACGCAGATACTAAAGGGAGAAACAGTGTTCAATTTCTTACAAAGACATTTCCTTCTGCTGTGGATGGTGAAAACGTTGTTTACAAGTAATCTCACTCACAGTCATATTGTTGCCTTCACAGTAGAATATCATCGTTATAAGAATGCTCCAATAACTCAAGACAAGCTCTGGAAGGAATGTAAGAAATTTACTATTGATACAGAAAAAGGATTTCCCGCCAAGCAGCCACAAGTGACCATACAGCCGCAAGAAATCATTGAATCAGTTGCTGTTCCAGGAACATCAATTCCTTTAGATTAGGATTTGTCATCTTTTATTTTATTTTCAAGTCAAATGATGCAATGTAATGAAATGTTACTGAGGCATATACCTCTGTGACAGAAAGTAGTTAAGTAGTTACAGTCAGTTAGAATCAGTTTTATAACTGAAACCATTTTGGTTCAACTTGTATTTAAAGACATCTGAAAGAAGGAAGAAGGTTCCGAGTTTTGAACCTTTGAAGGCTAATTTTGTACTAAGCAATATCGAATGAATAAAGAAGTTTTGCAGGTTTCCAATATTCCATTTATGTTGAAGAGTTTTCTTGGTTTCCATTTCATTTACATGTCTGTGAATAAAGTAGAGTGAATAGAGCTGCAGGTCTCTTGATATTTATATGTCTAAGAGTTAAATATCCTTAATAGGCGCTCCTCTTCTTTAACTTATTTGTCTTTCACTTCTTCTGGATTTTATAATGGCATTTTCTGTGTAAAGCAGCATGAAAAGTTAAAATCCTTTTCTTTTTCTGTCTTCCATCTGTTCACTTCAGTGTAAAGGGAATATGGCATTGCATGGCTACTAAATATTTGATATTTGAGGGATATATTACTAACTTTTGAAGGGTTAAGAAACAGAGACACATATATACATTTTTGTGACATAATCTTTAATGTCTTGAGCACGGATTCTTGTACACAGCCAAGAATTGTTTCTCAAGGAACAACATTAATTGGCACCGTTGCCGGGGAACGAAGAGTCGAAGTTCTTCCCTGGGTTTTGATCTACATTTCCTCTGGTTGTTCAGAGAGGAGGAAATAGTACGCTGTGATTTTTGAAAATAGATCTGGCTCCCAAAAAACCTCACACGAGGTCAGACACCTCTCAGAAAAAAGCTCCCGTTTTGTCAAATCCTGAGAAGCTTGTTTCCAAGAAGGGCCAGAAACCAAAAATAGTTGTTACACCTGAACTCACACTGCTCGCACCAGGCAGCAGTTCACACGTTTTTTCATCCAAGAAAGCTTCCAAGAAACTCATTTTCTCGGAAGAAGAATCATCACCGTCACCCATTCAAGAACCCACATTAGAAGAGGAATCATTGGAGTTTGTGCCTTTTCTCTTTACAGAAACTCAGTCACATACAGTTGCCAGCTCGTCTGCAATTGTTCAAAGTCCCATTCCCATATCAGTTGTTTCACCTCATTCATCTTTTCCCACAACTGGTATTCATTTTACCCCCGCTCAAGGAGCAGTTAACCCGGGCGCAAACATGGCAGTTCCTGCAGCCCCTGCTTTCTTGATGAACAGATATGCACCTTTAAATCTACCACAACCATTGCATGATTTACCACAGGAGTACCTCAAGTTACTCCCAAGATTTACTGGTGAAGATGAAATAACTGCAAAACAGCACCTGCCCCTGTTTTGCACTTTTGTAGAAAATTTAAATGTTGAACACTTAGATGTTGTTATGAGACTTTTCGTTCAGTCTCTGAGTGGAGAGGCAAGGAAGTGGTTCAAAGGATTACAGAATGGTTCTATTAATGATTGGGAGGCTCTAGAAAGACGTTTCATTGAGAGATGGGGCGAAAAAAGGGACCATGGTTATTCTTTGACATAATTTAATGCCATTAAGAAAAAATCCGAAGAAAATATGAACGATTTTGTTAGGAGATTCAACAAATTGTATAATAGTTTGCCTGCTGAAATGAAACCCCCTCCGATTGGAGCAAGGGTTGTTTTTGCTGGTGCTTTTGAACCAGATTTCAGTTTCACGCTAAGGGAAAGAAGGTCTCCTATGCTGGAACAGATTCAAACTGATGCTCTGGAGATTGAAGCAAATATGTCTGCTGCTGGTAAAGTTTCAGATAAAGGAAAAGCTAAGGAGGAAGCCGTTCAGGACCAAAGAATTGAAGACATGACTAAGGTTATTAAGAATCTTTCAAATAAGTTGGTAAAGTTGGAGATAGATAGCAAGCCTGCCAGACAAAACAGGGGGGTTTTTAATCCTCAATTCAAAAAACAACCTTTGCAGATTCTACAAAGAGAAAGGAAGGATCAGGATCAGGTGCAAGCACCTTTGTACATAGAAGCAGCCCCGTCGCGTTCAGCAGACGAAGATTATGATAGAGAGGATGATGCTCGAATTTCTGCTGTATATATGGAGGATGATGAAACGGAAGAAGAGATTGATGAAGAAGAGGAGAAGGAAGAGGAAGAAGCTGAACCCTCATTTGATCAAGAAGAGATGGATGATTATTGTAAACAATTCACGGATTTTATGCAATCCGAGTTGCATAAAAAATACGACTTGAGGTCGAAAAAGAGATTGAGGACGCAAGAAAATGAAGAAAAAGAACCGGAAACAGCACCTGCTGCAAAGGCGACTCCACTACAGAAAGGTAAGCAGCAAGCTGAAACATCCCAGGTGAAAGAAAAAGATTCTAACATTTTGGAGAAGGTGGTCACAGTTTCTAATCAGAGTTTAAATTCTAAAAAAGATCAAGAAGATTCTGAAAAGTTGACAAGATCAAATCAAACTTTCAGTCTATCCAAAGAGTTAGAAAAAGTCAAGATACAAGTACCTCTTCTTGAACTCATGAAAACCCCGGGTTACAAAAAAGAAATTGCTGAGTTTATCAATCTGACACAGCCTGATGAAGTGAGTGATACAGTCAATCTGCAAGAAGAAAATCCAGTGGTGACGTTTGGACCTCATGTGGAAGAGGTAGATTCGTCTGTTCCTCCTTTTTATATATCTCTTCTCTTGCATGATTTCGTTTTGCACAATTGTATGTTGGATTCTGGAGCATCACACAATCTGATGCCATTGAGTGTGATGAAGGAGTTAAATTTACAAATTACCAAGCCATACAGAGATCTTTATTCTTTTGACTCGAAAAGAGTTAAGTGTGTAGGCCTTATTAAAGATATGGTTGTTTCATTGGCTCAAATCCCAGCCAAAAGTATTATGATGGATGTTGTAGTGGCAGATATTCCAGCCAGGTTTGGAATGTTATTATCTAGGTCATGGGGAGCGAAGCTGGGAGGAGTTTTGAAGCTGGACTTTACGTATGCTATTATTCCCGTTTTTAATGGTGAAGAGAGAAGATTGTATAGAAAGACCAGATTCCAAAAGACTGCCACCAAGAAAGAGGCCAGTAATTCACCAATTTATGGTCAGGAAAAGGACGATCTGTCATGTTTCATGTTGCAGGAGGTTGCAGAATTTGCTGAGGAATCTCAGGGGAAGTTTGAGTCAGAAATTGTGCATAAGGAGTTACAGTCAGAAAAGCCGTGGAAGTGTTATTTTGATGGGGCATTTTCCAAAGAAGGTACTGGAGCGGGTTTCATCTTTGTTTCTCCGGAAGGTAATTTGGTGCCTTTTTCTTTCAAATTGGAGTTCGAGTCTACTAATAATGTTGCAGAGTATGAGGCATTAATTATTAGTTTGCAAACAGCTAAGCAGATGGGGATTAAAGCTATGACTGTGTTTGGAGATTTAGAGTTAATTATAAGGCAGATTAAGAATTCCTGTCAAACCAAGCATCCTAGATTACGAGCATACCGGAATGAAGTATGGGATCTGATTGAAAATTATTTTGAAGCATTCAATTTGCAGTTTGTGCCGAGAGAAGAAAACAGATTGGCAGATTCACTTGCAGTTGCAGCAAGTACGTTCAAACCTCCTATCAGCGTAAAACTAAGGTATGAGATAGAAATGAGACATAGGCCGTCGATTCCTGATAATGTTAAGCATTGGCAGGTCTTCGAAGATGATGAGCAGATTAAGCAGTTTTTGTTGATGACTGAGGAGTTTGAGGATCATCAAATTGATCTGGAAAGTGATGAAGACGAGTTGGCTGGAAAGACTTTTCAAAAGGAAATTGGTGGACGGGAAATTATTCAGTTAAAAGATAACGTCTTACCCAGAGGCTTAGTACCGCTTGAAAGATTGTTCGGGGCTAATGATGTTGCTGTGGATCAAAAGTAGAAGAACCAAGACGAGCCAGTGGAGGATTGCAATTTGGGTACTCCACAAGAGCCTAAGATGGTCAAACTATTCAAGGGGCTTCCGAAGGAATATAAAGAAAGGTATGTTGAGTTGTTTAAACAGTTTAAGGATGTTTTTGCTTGGTCGTATGATGATTTGAAAACATATGATAAGGACATTATACAGCACAAGATTCCACTCAAGGAGGGAGTTAAATCACATAAACAGAAATTAAGACAAATTAATCCATTGCTATTGGCTCCAATCGAGAAGGAAATTAAGAAGTTGTTGCAAGCCAAGATAATTGTCCCACTAAGGTATTCGGATTGGGTATCTAACCTTGTACCTGTTCGAAAGAAAAATGGAGAGATAAGGTTATGCGTGGATTTCAGAAACTTGAACAGGGCTTCATTAAAAGACAATTATCCTCTGCCGAAAATGGACTTTGTCTTGCAGAAAGTGACTGGCGCTTATAGATTGTCTATGGTGGATGGGTTCTCAGGTTATAATCAGGTAGCAGTGGAGAAGGAGGATCAGAAGAAAACCGCTTTCACTACGCCTTGGGGAACGTTCATGTACGCCAGGATGCCTTTTGGCCTGATGAACGCAGGGGCCACATTTCAAAGGGCGATGGATATTGCATTTGTAGGAGACACGTTTGTAGTGGTGTACTTGGATGATGTCACAATTTTTTCAAAGTCTGATGAGGAGCATTTACAGCATTTACAGAAGGCCTTCATGAAGTGCAGAAAGTTTGGTTTATCATTGAATCCGAAGAAGTCTTTATTTGCCCTGGAGGAGGGTAAATTATTAGGCCACATTGTCTCGAAAGAAGGAGTGAAGATTGATCCTGCCAGAGTTGAAGCCATTCAGACAATTCCTCTGCCACGAAGTAAAAAGGATATCCAGCGCTTCCTTGGAAAGATTAATTTCCTGAGACGGTTCGTCCCAAATTATGCTGAAATCGTTAAAAAGATTACTAACATGCTAAAAAAGAATGCTGAGGTAAGATGGGACAAGGAGGCGAGGGAATCGTTTCAGAGAATCAAAGAGGCTTTAAAAGAAGCTCCTGTTTTGGTAAGTCCAGATTATTTGAAGCCGTTTCAAATTTTTTCATTTGCTTCTCCATCAACTATTGCAGCCGTTTTATTACAAAGGAATGAAGAGAAGCAGGAACAACCAGTTGCATACTTCAGCAAAGTTCTCCGTGATGCAGAACTGAATTACAACATATTAGAGAAACAGGTGTATGCTCTGGTAAAGGCATTGAAGGCTTTCATAACTTATGTTCTTCACTCTCAGATTTTGGCATATGTTCCTAATTCGGCCGTGAAAGATGTGCTCGTACAAAGTGATGTGGAAGGTAAAAGAGGAAAATGGATCGCAAAGATACAGGAGTATGATTTAGATATAAAGCCAACCAAGCTGGTTAAAGGATTGGGTTTGGCCAAATTACTGACAAAATCCAATTTCCAAGCGCTGGGAATCAATTTTCTGGCCCCCGTAGAAGAAGCAAATGAAGAAACGCGTGACAGTCAATCAAAAACAGCAGTTAAGTATAAATTTCTCTGTTCAGAGTGGTATAAGGATATTGTACATTATCTGTGTTTTCTGTCATGTCCACCTTCCATTAATAGAGCAAAATACAGAGCCCTGAAACTTAAAGCTCAGCCTTATGTTATAATAGAAGAAAAATTATATTGGAAGGATCCAGCTGGTATGTTGTTGTTGTGTCTTACAGAGGAAGAAATTCAAGAAGTGATAGAAGAGTATCATGAATGCCTGTGTGGAGGGCATTACAGCTGGAAGGTAACGGCTCACAAAATATTCAAATCAGGTTTTTATTGGCTGACTGTGTTTTCAGATGTTTACAAGGCAGTCAGAAGCTGTCAAAAATGCCAATTATTTGCAGAGAAGAAAAAGCTGGCTCCCCTACCTCTTCTTCTTGTCTTTGTTGAAGAACCCTTCAGACAATGGGGATTGGACTTCATTGGAGAGATTAATCCACCATCCAGCGGGCAATTTAAATGGATTCTTACTGCTACGGATTATTTTACAAAGTGGGTGGAGGCAATTCCCACCAGGAAAGCCAATGATGTGGTAGTAATGAAGTTTTTGGAGGAGAACATTTTCAGCAGGTTTGGATGCCCCGTGAAGATTGTGACAGATAATGCTTAGGTTTTCAGTTCACTCAGGTTTATCAATTTTTGCCAAACTTATAATGTGACGTTGTCTCACTCCACAGCTTACCATCCGCAGGGCAATGGATTAGCAGAATCCTCTAACAAAACATTGGTTAGGATTTTGAAGAAAACAATCAGTGAGAATCAGAAGAATTGGGACACGAAGCTAGTCTTCTCTTTGTGGGCAACAAGGATGACCACAAGGAGGTCTACTGGCAAGTCACCTTATGAGCTTGTGTACGGCACTCAAGCTTTATTTCCCACACAATTGGTAAAACCTGTAATTTCTTTCCTCCAAGATGCTCAAGCAGAACCAAACCCCATGATACGAAGAATGAATAATGTGATGGAATTAAATGAAAGTAGAAATCAGGTTCAGGATCGCTTGCTCACTTATCAGCAAAAGATGAAGGTAGTGTTTGATAGAAAGGCAAAGGAAGTTTTGTTTCAGGAAGGAGATTTAGTTTTGAGATGGGATACACGAAGGGAAGATAAAGGAAAACACGGGAAATTTGACCCCTTGTGGTATGGCCCATTCAAAATTAGTGAAGTCAGAGGAAATAACACCTTCGTGTTGGAAAATTTGGAAGGAGAAATGCTGGATATGCCTGTCAATGGGCAATATCTCAAGCATTATTTCCGACATTAAGCAGTTACTGGTTCATCATTGTATATATCCGGAGTGTTCATTGTACATTTTTCATCAAGCAATTTTTGACTCCATGCCCGAGGTGAAGGCACTAATCTGCAGGTTCTTAGTGTTTCGTGGTAAAAACACTATCCCCAGGTGGAGCCAGATGTTGGATCATTCTATCCGCATATCCTTTTTATGTTAAGTTTTGAAATTTTGGGAAAAGAAAAAATGTTTTTGAAAAAATATTTCTAAAGATCCGAAATATGCTATAGTATAAGGTTTTATACTTTAGTATAGGAGAAATACGAAGAAGTAATACATTTTTCATTTTGATTTGTGGAGCGGCAAACATTAGTTTATTATATATTTTATTAATCATAAAGTTCGAGCGATTTCTGGAGCGGAAGTCGTGATCGCGTGCAGAAGCTGTTGGATGAGCAACTGCGGGGGGTCAACTTGCTCGCCGGTTATCAAAACCCGACCCCCCGCAGTTGACTAGTCAGATCTACGAAAATCGTTGATCAACGGTTCCGATGAACTGCGGGGGGTATTGGTTGAAGGTCTCGGCCGTACTCACGGACCCCCCGTATTACGTCATTCTCTGAAGTGTCAAACAGTTGGAAAAACTGCATACGTGTTGTCCCACGTCACCTTCGCATTAATTACGGTTTGCATTGTTATAAAGTCGAGTTTGCCGTTCCGTTGTGGTTCATTTGTGATTTTTGTTCTGTTTCAAACCCCGTCCCGCCACCTTCGCACCGAATTGCTTTCAAAATTCTCGTCATCCATGGCCAAACGAGCGTCCGTGTCTGGTCTGTCCAATCTGAGCCCTCTCCTAGATAGTGAGAAAGACGTCTGTGATACTGTTTCCTCTGTCAATCACCCTCTCTTGCATTATCAAGTGACCTTGAACACCGACCAGTCACCTGTGTTTTCCGCTATGCAGAGTTCTGGAGTGCTGTTCGCCTGCATCCCTAAGACCCATGTTTTTCCTGAATTCATCTCCTAGTTGGTCTCGTCCATGTACCCTGGTAAATGTTATGTCATGAACTCTCAGGGAGAAAGTGTTTTGCAGGTTTCAGCTCAATTAATGCGTCAGGCATTATGCTTCCCAGAGAATGATTCTCCTTTGCAATTCTCAGAAGATTCGCTGGTTCAATACTTCGAGGAGCTCTCAATTGAAGAATTTAACCGCTGCATGTCATTTTTGGTACCGAGTCCGGAGAAGACCCAGTTTGGTTCGGGAAAGTTTGGTTTGGATGCTTTTAATGTTCAATACAGGTCAGTTCTCAGCTGTATTATGGAGATTCTGGGGAGAGAAGATGATGGCGAAGTTGACAAAGCAACTCTGGGGATGTTTACTCTTATGATGAAACCAGGAGTGGTGTTAGATATTCCGTCCTTTTGGCAAGAAGTGGTGAATTCTCAGTTGCTTTCTTTCCCACTAACAGGTTATTTTAGATTTCCCTCATTAATAGTTTACCTGTTTTTATATCGGAATGTGGAAGAATTCATGGGTATTGGTTTGAACATAATGGATAGTAACAAGAATAAGCAGTCAGTTCTACTTTGGACTGATTTGATCAGAAGAGAAGAAAATGAAGCTGGTTTATTTGAATTTGTGGAAAATTTTATGACCACCGCTTATAGAATTCTCAATGGGACTCGGCCTCCCTGTTTCTTGCCAAAGGCTTAGGAGTTCTTGCAATTGGGACCTAATTGTAGATACGGAGACTGGTTTGTTTTTGAAGACCATTCAGAAATAAGGCTATATGGAGTTGGTGTTGAGCCTTATAGGCTTCCAACGTTTGTTCCCATGAGACTGTTTGCTTTGGAATTTATAAGGCAAAGTCTCAATGTGGATCAAATTCATTTTCTTCCAATGAAGAAGGGGTTAATGTACAAGCTGCCCATGAGTGTAGGTCCTTTTGTTGTTAACACAAGGCAAGCTTATGAGGAGGTGACAAGGATGTTGGAAGAAACACAGTTGTTATTGGGAGAGAAGTGGGCCTATGACCCACATGCGATTATTTCACAGAGAAGGGTCGAGAACGGTTATGCTGCTTTTACTCATGTGAGTAAACCAGATTTAGAAAAGTTGGCTAATCCAGGAGGGCCAAGTTCATCACGGATTAGTATTCAAACTCCTGTAATATTGGAAAAGATGGGTAAGAGAGTGAGAGATGATGTTATTGAGATTGATGAGGAAGAGCCCCGAGAGGAGAAAAGGAATAAATTAGCAGAAGATCACTCCTCCAATTCACCTGGTTTTACTCTCCAGGTCAGTGAAGAACAGGGCGTTTCATCTCCTAGCAGATCAGAACTCGAGTTAGAGAAGGCTCCTTCCATGAAGCAGGTGTTCTCCCTAATTGAAGAAAGAATCAAAGAATAAAGGCCAATATAGAGACACAAGCAGAACATCATATATCTGCTGACCAAACAAGACTTTTGACTGTAATGGATTTGGAGAAAGACCAGTTCAAAATGGCGTTATCGCATCCGACAGGGATGTCTCTGGGACCCTCAGGCAGTTTTAAAAAGTTGAATATTGTTATGGATGTAAAGAAGATCCCCTTGTGGGACAAGATGAATCTCCATATGCAAACAGGTCAGTTAATTGTTAATGATTTAGGCAAGACTCATGCTACATCAGTCAAGATAGAGAATATAATTGCTAAGGTTGTCAAACAGTGCAAGATGGAGAAAGCCAATGCCAGAGCATTGACTATTCAAAATGAAGAACTGAAGAAAATCATAATGAAGATTGGCGTTGATCCAAATGATAAGAGCGCAATGCACAAACTGATGAAGGGCGCAGAGGCAGAAATATCTTCATTAAGGAAGAAGCTGAAATTGCCAGCTGCAGAGAATTCGCTGGCAGCTGAAGTAGCAGAGGTAGAAAAGGAAAAAGAGGAGCTGCGACAACAATTGATAAAGAAAGATGAAGAGCTTGATAAGGTGAAGCAAACAACCATAACCTTACAAAATCAAATTCAGAATCACACTTGTACTTTTGATTTTTCTGCAGGTACGGCTGATCCACAGGTTCAAGTTGCTCAATTGAATACAGAGCTAAAAATGGCGGAGAGAGACTGCAAACAGGCCCAGTCTGAAAAGGATACAACTCTGAGATTAATGCAAGGATGGGAAGAAAAGGCAGGTGAAAATGAGCAGAAGCTACATAAAGCTGAAGAGGAAATTAAGGAACTCAAGGAGAAATTGAAGGGAAATATTTCCCTTATTAAAGCTAAGGATCTCATCTGGAATGAGATCATTTCTGAAATACAAACAAAATGGAATTCCATACAAGTAATTGCCAGAGAAAAAGGCATTGTTGCTGATCACGAAAAGGAGCTGTCATCAGACAAGCCAGCTGCAATCAAAAGATCAAATTGGGCCAAAAGATTCATGAATTTTATTAATTCCAAAACAGATGAGGAGTTGCAAGAGATGGGGATACAAGACAGTTATTTTTATGCTGAGGAAGTAAGCAAGATGATCATTAAAAACGATCTTCTGAAAGCATCAGAGAAGCGGCTACAGGTAATCAAAGAGGTGATTAAGAAATTTGACATTTCATTTGATAAATTGATAAGAACTGGCTTGCCATCATGCTGGAGGGAAGGAGGTGAATTTATGTCCTGGAAGTTTTATGAAGATCAGTTGGTGTTGGCAAAAAGCAGAGCATATGGCCGACATGAGAAGACGCAGATACTAAAGGGAGAAACATTCTTCAATTTCTTACAAAGACATTTCCTTCTACTGTGGATGGTGAAAACGTTGTTTACAAGTAACCTCACTCACAGTCATATTGTTGCCTTCACAGTAGAATATCATCGTTATAAGAATGCTCCAATAACTCAAGACAAGCTCTGGAAGGAATGTAAGAAATTTACTATTGATACAGAAAAAGGATTTCCCGCCAAGCAGCCACAAGTGACCGTACAGCCGCAAGAAATCATTGAATCAGTTGCTGTTCTAGGAACATCAGTTCCTTTAGATTAGGATTTGTCATCTTTTATTTTATTTTCAAGTCAAATGATGCAATGTAATGAAATGTTACTGAGGCATATACCTCCGTGACAGAAAGTAGTTAAGTAGTTACAGTCAGTTAGAATCAGTTTTATAACTGAAACCATTTTGGTTCAACTTGTATTTAAAGACATCTGAAAGAAGGAAGAAGGTTCTGAGTTTTGAACCTTTGAAGGCTAATTTTGTACTGAGCAATATCGAATGAATAAAGAAGTTTTGCAGGTTTCCAATATTCCATTTATGTTGAAGAGTTTTCTTGGTGTCCATTTCATTTACATGTCTGTGAATAAAGTAGAGTGAATAGAGTTGCAGGTCTCTTGATATTTATATGTCTAAGAGTTAAATATCCTTAATAGGCGCTCCTCTTCTTTAACTTATTTGTCTTTCACTTCTTCTGGATTTTATAATGGCGGTTTCTGTGTAAAGCAGCATGACAAGTTAAAATCCTTTTCTTTTTCTGTCTTCCATCTGCTCACTTCAGTGTAAAGGGAATATGGCATTGCATGGCTACTAAAGATTTGATATTTGAGGGATATATTACTAACTTTTGAAGGGTTAAGAAACAGAGACACATATATACATTTTTGTGACATAATCTTTAATGTCTTGAGCACGGATTCTTGTACACAGCCAAGAATTGTTTCTCAAGGAACCAACAGAGTACATGATATTTCATAAATTCGACTACCTTTTGAAATAGTGTTTGGATTGTCCACGATGGTAGGTGAACCGGGTCGTGATTACTCCTTGTGTATCTCCTTCTCGAAGCCACCTTGAACATATAAATTTTAAATGCAACATACCAAGGTAGAGTAACCTGGAAAACTTTATGAGCTCCTACTACCTTCAAAAGTTTAGCTTCAAAATCTCGTGAAAGTATAATCTTCAAGATCCCGCATACACCAAAATTCTATCACAAAATCAGGCTTCGATGGGTCGCTCATCAATTAAACATTGTGTAACTATTTTAGAACAATATTTTGGTTAAGGCTTAGCCTCTCCTCAACCCGAGAGGGCTCTCTCAAAAGTTTATGATTTTTGATAAATAAGTAGATGGCTAACTCTAAGGTAAAGAAAATTAGATGATATAAGTTAGAGTAAATCACATTAGAAAACATTCATTGGGCTATGGAGTTAGGGTAACTTCAACAAAAACATCACAAAATAACTAGCAATGGAAGTCAAGGCATTCCTGAGTTCAACCGAGGAGTAAAACATATAGAACTATGAAACACAAGCCGCTTGTATGAAGGAAGTTAGAGCATTATCAATGAATTCTAAGTATCATAAACAACACCACTACAAACATAGATATATTGAAGAATGCCATTAGAAAAATAATAGACAAGAACTACTCATGAATCTTGAGTTTTCTAAACAAAAACTCTATATCAAGTTAAGAAAACCATTACATACAAAACATATTCTTTGCTAATAAAAATGCCCAATGAATTGGATTTAAATATTATTCTCTTTATAGAACATTTACGTAATAGATTCCTTCTTCTCCACAAGATACATCGAACTCATAGAGTTTGACCGCTTCTAATCATAAACATGCAATTTATTACAAATTGACAAAGCCTATAATCCTAATGAAAGTCCTATTTCTAATAAGACTAAAACTCTTTAACACCCTCCTAACAACCTTATCTATTCTTTATTACATATTTTTCCACTTGCACTCCCATGAAGTCAAATTTGGATGATGATCCTTAACTCGATGTAGCCATGCTATTTATGATAATGTTCTCCTAAAATTTAGGAAACATGTCTTCCTATTTTTAAGGCCCTTTTGACATTCTCTGCACTTTTGAGCACTTTGAACATTAATGAATATACGACATGTCTCTTATTGCCAAATATCTACACCATATGTCTTCACTCGAACTCGTGCGTAATCTAAACTTTCAACAATGCCAAAAAGTAAGAATAAACCTACGCTACGAAAGCAAGACATTTTCGTAGCGATTTTTCATAGTGCAATGTTTAGCCTTTAAAATATTTTTTTGATTTGTTTTCTTCTGGTGAAGCCTTCATTTTCCATTAACACACTTCCACCAAAGAATTTCAAAACACAATTCACCAAAATTCCTTGAAATTTGATATGAAAATATGATAAAGATCGGTTCGCAGTTTCGTAGTGCTTTCTATCCGCATTTCTTGTACTATTTGTGCTACAAAATCGTTGTTTAAGTAGTTTTTTTCAAAACCGTCCTCAAAATTCATACTTTGGAGATGCTTAAACTATAAGGGTATTGGTATTATTTCAAAAGCACATCAATATGACCCTAAAACATAATTCTCATCAAAATTTACCTTCATTTCGATTAGAGATTGTCTTCAGGATTTATCATTCTATTTCATCGCCTTTAACCTTTCTTGAGATAGAGACCTTGTCAATTGTATCGCAAGATATTCCACCTGCCTTTCTAAACTTCGTTGCTAGCCTCTCAAATGAGTGTCGTACTCTTACAAACTTTGCCTCCTTAATGGCCGGTACTTTCCATGTGAAGAATCGCTCTTCACCGCTAGGTATTTCTGATTTGACACTATTCGACCTTCCCAAACATCTTTCATCCTCCTAAATTTTGTTTTCTCGAACTTCTATACATGTTTTCCGGCTCTTTTCTTCAACTTACCAATCTCATGGTTTTTTTATCTTAACTTCTTCTCCGTGCTTTATATTTGCTCATTTCTTCATGTACTCGATTACTTCCGTTTTCTACATGCTCTACCATGTGAAGAAAGATCAACTATCTCTTCAAGAACAATAGATGCTTTTATTGGATTCTTAAATTTCTACATTAAGTTCCTTGAGCCTCTTTGAATGTCTAGTTATAGGCTTCTTAGCTTGGAAATTGAATGCCGCATCCTCACCCTTAAACTCCAGCCTTCTTGTATCCTACTTTTTTCTATTTGCTTTCATTTATTCCTAGAAATCACTTGCACTATAGGTGATTCTTCTATGTGTATTGCATGCAATATGTCATCCAATTTTCCTTTCAATCCTTGACTATCATTTGATCTTGAAGCTATTGTCTTTCATTTTGATTTTGCAGTTTCGACTTTCGTAATTCTCTAAACTACTTGCCTACAAGCCGTTTTTTTTCATACTCTTCCTTAGTACTTTGTAATCCTTATTTCGTTGTGAAGGGAGTTTCCTTCGTAACAATCATCGGTGTTATTTCTACCTTATCTTTCACTTGTTTCCTTGGCTTCAATTTCCTCACAAACCTTCTTGTCCTTATATCTACCGGTCGACCGAATTTCGCCGATGGTGATGGATTTTCCTTTCCTTAGGGTTTTTAACTACAGCTTAGAGCTTCCATTTCAAATCCACTTATAAAAGGAAAAGAAGACCACCCCTATTAATCTTCTCCGGGAGCTCATTCAAAAAACCAGCTTAATTAAAAACATGGTGTGAAATAAAGATGTTTCACAACCCTGATTTTTCTGAACTTCATCGCCCATTTTGGCAATACTTCAATATAGGAAAAATTGTAAATCTAGTGATATCATACCCGTGAAATGTAATAGGAGTTTGAAAAGATAGGTGTTGACTTTATGGTACCGACTTCGCATGTGAAATATGTTTGGATGTTGAATAGTAGTTTGCATAGATATCCTTAATACAGCTTTCCGGAATCGCATTGTTCGTGTCCATCTTCGTATATTCCGGCTTCATAAACATCTCTTTGCATTACTCCATATCAACGTAAAACCTTAAACCAAGTTTATTGTCCTCTAGGTATTTTAGTCACTAGACATGTTTAACATTCCAACCTTTGTATTGGTCCCTACGTAAATTTAATGCAAATTTTTCGATACCTCGCATTTCTACCTTGCAACTTTTCGTCGAATCCTAAACAAATCCACTTTGTCGAAAGCATCCATGACCGTTTCATCTGTGGAGCGATAAAAAGGTGTCTGTGAACTCCTAATTACCTCACATTAATTGTCAACCCAGTGGACGACTTTTTATTTCAAGAGTGTACTCAGTCTGAAGCGGCTATTTACTCAAGAGTAATGTTTGTGAAGATGTAGTATAGAAATACAAATGCAGAAATAATAAATGCTTGAAAATAAATCTGCTTGAAAAGAAATCTAATTACAAATGACAGGAATGTAAAGACTACACTATAGCAACCTTGCTAGACATCGATTAGGGATGCAGTAGTAATAACTCTTTCCCCTAGAAATCGATGTGAGATGACCAAATCTGGGGACCTGGAATGATTAGCTCTGCCCTCTACAGTTTAGAGATCCCAAAGCAAGTGAAAACAACTCAAAGGAAATGAAATCTAAAACGCAAACTGGAAAGGAACAACAATCTAAAAGCAATGAACAGGAATTGAATAGCGGCGTAAAATAAACAGTGAATTCAATTCATAACCAAGCAAACTAGATTTCTACTCTTTAATCCTGTCGACAGCCACGCAACAATCAACTATCGTAATTCATAAACAAAAGGAAAAACAACTGGAATTAGATACAGAAAAACAACATTTTATAACAATTGAATCATGAATCATGCTTCTTGTAAAGAATGGAATAACAATGACTCTGTATTTGATCCAATTAGCACTAACTCAATTCTTTAATTGTAATAAACGAACTTCACACAACAGAAATAAACTAATAGAAATACAAACAGCAGATCGCTCCACCAGGGCCGGGCCCTCAACCACCGGTGAAGCGTTGCTGTGCTTTACTCCAGCGCTTGAGAAATGGAACAACAGTGAACTCCTTTATTAATCAGGCATTAATAATGTTTACAAACAGCTCACACTCTCTTAACAAAAGCCGATGCACAATTTTGCAAATTACAATAAGAAAAGTCTCTCCATCCCCCCAATACACAATACATGTTCTCCTTTTATAATCAGAAGGAGGAGAAATTGAATAGTAAATACAATCTCCCATAACAATATTGGATTTCTTCCAACCAATTGATCAACAAGAAAATAGATTTACATCCATCTTTCAACAACAGCAAGTCGAATTTGGCTTTGTAGCTGAGATTTGGAGGACGGCCGCAACAACAGAACTGAGAAAATCGTGCTTAAAGAACTCTGCGAATCTCTCAACACAGGCCAAATTTGGGCAAACTGTTCCTTTGATAAAGTTAATTGGGTCCGTTCTGAACAAAACCCATGTTCCGGATTTTCCAGATTCGTCTTCATTTGCTCAGAATCTCAACCGCAAAACTGTCACTCCTTATTCCAGCGCATTTCTGAGTTGGCACTTTTAATGATCAAATCTTCAATCTGGAAATTATCTTGGAGGCTAAAAATGGTGAATAATTTTATAACCAAATTATTAAAACTATCATTGATAAAATAATTCATAATCATCAATTTATTAGAAATAAAGGAGAATAAATAACATTCATTCATAGAAGCATAAATCATCATAAAATGGATTTAAATAGTAAATTATAATAAATGACGTGATGAAGAATGGTAGAAATGGGTGGAATAAGCGTTCACAAGTGATAATAATAATGGCATATTAACGGCCCAACATACACCCACACTCAATATGTTGCATGTCCTCATGCAACGAAAACCTGAATATATTGCATGTCTTCATACAACCCCAAGACAAAACCCATGTGTTAACCAAGCAATAAAAATTTGAGAACAAATGAATGCTTCCTTAATTAATGAATATTCACTTTTAGTAATCTTGATGAAGGCATAACAATTTTTATATTGACATTCAACTATATGTATATATGAAGTTGCAACAAAATATGATATAAGTAACAGCAAACTTCATTAACCATTTTCTCAAAAACTACAAACCAGCTTTTGTTGAAATTTGGCAAGTAAATTTATAATATATGAATGTCTTTATGATCCAAAAATCAGATCGTTTTGATGCACCGATCATGAGATATAAACAAAATGGCTGTAGGTGAGAGTGCATGATTTCCGAAATTTTATGAACCAATTTATCTTGAAATTATCTGGGTTTGTATTAATGATACGTCTGTGTTTTCCAGAAATCACAAGAATTGAGTTCATGGTTTTTTAAAACTATTATGGAAATCAATTTCTGCATTGTGTAAAAATGAAATTGTATGCCTTAAATGAGAAAGAAAATTGAAAACATCCATCATGCGTAGCAATTCCTCCCCCTCTCTGAAGAATTAGCATGCCCTCATGCAATGCTAGAAAACAAATAGAGGTGGTTGCTACCATCTGTTGAATTCTATGCTTGGTGTAAAACAACATGGAATAAGGGAGGTGTTGAGAATAAATAAGAATAGCAATGGATGATAAAGAATATGAATGGCATAGTTATAAGAAAGAAATGAATGAAAGCAACACTCCCCCAAACTGAAAGATGATATGCCGCTGAAAAAGGGGAAGTGGTAAAGATGTGGAATGAAGGATGATGAATAATGCTCAAAATGGATTTCAGTAAATTCTCCTAAATTCGTAATAAATCAGAAAATTACGCTATTTTACCTCAAGTTTTACCTCCAAAAATGTGGAATGACATATATGGACTGGCAGTTGTTGAAGCTGATGTAGGCAGAGTTGGTGCTGAAAGTGATGCAAAAGGTGGAATCCAGGTAAGCACATCATGTCTGAAGAATTGTTCACGTGCGCGAGCCTCTTCTGTTAAGTGCAATAGTGTGGTCATGCTATGAATAGAATTCTGCACATACTTGTTGTTTTCCTGCAAACAAAGCACTATTTGGCATACAATGTTCTTGAATCCATAGTGTAAGCAATAGATAAGATGCATGCAAAAATTTCAATCGGAAAAACTTATGTATACATGCAATACTAATATTTTGGCAAATCAACAAGTGATGGCAGAGTGCAGTAATCATATCGCATGCAATCCCATAATGCATACATTACTCCCTCCAATTGGAAAAGGAATTCCATGACCATAAAGCATATGAGAGGTGTTGTGCTGATGGCAAGGCAAGGGAATGAACAATATAGCAGTGAATGAAGCAGAGTACACATATCAATGATAGGATAGTGGGAGTTATGGTTATAATGAGAGCAGAGTGTGTAAAGATAGTTATGAATAAGAGATAAGATGCTTTGAATTGATGATAGGTGATGAAAAATAGAAAAAGAACAACAATATGCCAAAAAGATGCTTTACTGATAGTATGCTAGCTGAAAATGATGCGATTGATCATAAAACAATTTCTCATGCATAAAGGTTCAAAACAGGGAAAAAGTTAAGGAAATAACTTCTCTGATAAAAAGAAAAAATAAGAAAAGGGTATTATGATAATAATTGACGATAAGATATAACTTCAATACCATAAGCAGAGCCGCTGCTGCCAGCAGGCGTCCATAGCCTCGGCAGGGTTGTTGTTTAACTCATATGAGCCAGGATCCTCAATTTATAATTGGAGAGTTACAGTACTGTTCTACAGAAGAGATCAGTGTGCTGGCGTGGTAACCAGATAACCACACTGCCATTCACTGGGATGTAGCAAAAGTGATCAGGCCGGCTCGTGATGAGACCTCATGTTCCAAGGATAATTTGACTATCCAATGGATCATAACCCTGGTGTGGTGGCCATAATGGGAATGTCATTTTCTTACAACCTTATGAACATGGTAGGCTGGCTCGTAATGAGACCCCCTATCCTCCATCTGTGAACAAAATTTTGTTGTTATTACACAATTTTATGATAAAAAGAGGGAGGCTCAGTACTCCTTAAGAGCAGGGATGGTGGAAGAAGTTGAACATGTCAATAGAAAAAAATATACCCATAATCTCATTTATTATAGACAGAGAAGATTATAACCAGGAAGGGTGGAACCGGCATGGTATTAAGATGATCAATCAATATCATGTTCAACAGAAAACAATGCAGTAAAGTAGTATATAAATAATTGTGTCCCTTTTGAAAATAATCTATCATCAAGGAGCTGTCCTGTTAAAGATCATAACGTGAATGATATTAACTCGCTTCAATAGAATCCATAATTCTTGTCCTCATAAAAATAGTGTACTTCATGCCATGAAGGGGAATCAATAAAATGTGGTTGAGATGAACTAGTAATAGTCCCACAAGAGGAAGGAAGGGTTGCTCTCGAAAATAATCCCAAAGTGTTGCTCTTTTGAATGAACAGCAAAAACAATCAAAAAGTGGTGTTCCTTAAAGGAAATGCACCAAAAAAACAAAAATACACACAAAAAAAGTGTGAAAATGCAAATGTCGTTTCTTTGGAAAAATGAACAGCAAAAACTAAAAGTGTCGTTCCTTTGGAAAAGGAACAGCAAAAACGCAAGTGCCGTTCCTTTGGAAAAGGAACAGCAAAAAATGAAAAGTGTCGTTCCTTTGGAAAAGGAACAGCAAAAACGCAAGTGCCGTTCCTTTGGAAAAGGAACAGCAAAACACACGTGCCGTTCCTTTGGAAAAGGAACAACAAAAATGAAAAGCACAAAAGCGCTATTCCATGCGGAAAGGAACAACAAATCGTGAAAGTGCAGAAGTGTTGTTCCATTTGGAAAGGAACAACAAAACATGAAAGTGCAGAAGTGCTGTTCCATTCGGAAAGGAACAACAAAAAGTGAAAAAGGAACAGCAAAAATAGTCGTGGAAAAGGAATGGAAAAATGACCCGTGACAAAGGAACAACAAAATGAATTGCTGACAAAAAAGGTGTTGTTCCTTTGGAAAAGGAATAGTAAAACGAAATTGCTGTCCCTTTGAAAAAGGAACAGCAAAAACGACAAAAGTGCACACAAACGCTGTCCCTTCAGAAAAAGAACAGCAAAAATGCACAAGCATGAAATGCGAGCACGCAAAGAATGAATTAGATGTTCACTGTATTGATGCTGAAGATGGGTCACAGTTTGAATGAAGCAACACCTGAAACACAAAATATAAAAAATATCAGAAAAGAAACAACGTTTTATTTAAAAACAATATGTAAATAACTAAATTAAGTTACAACAGCTATGATGTTATGTCAAAAAAATGATCTCTTTGAAAAATGTTTTGGCAGCAGTGATAAGACATGAATCTTCAAATTGAAATCAATTCTTCATTTGTTCTATTATGAATCCGTTGGGTAATGAGTTGGATGAAATTCCTTTTTTTTATTAAAATTTGTTTCAAGAATCACTCGTCCATAAATTGACCTTCTTTTTCTCCTAGGACCTGCAAAAAACGAGTGTCTACCTGCAATAAAACATTAAATCATGGAGAAAGAGAGGTGATCAGGCTCCCCTAATCCAAGAATTATGCAAAAAAACAACAAGTAGTTACTCTGTATAACAAATCCATTGAGAAAATAACAAAGTAAAATTTATCTGTCACTTGCGGGAGAGCAGTGGCCAATCATGCTAACCTGCAGTGTTTTAATCACAACTTCTTTGTTTTTCGTCGAAATTGAGTGATTCCAAAGCCAAATGAGAGCTAATTCAAATTTTTATCTCCAGTAGCAATAGGTTTTAGAAATTCAATGATATGATATGTCAGTTTTAGTTAGAACAACCTGCATAACATAGTCATTTTCAATTACCCAGCTCAGATCAACAGTTAATGTTTTAAGCGTAACTTTTTCGTTTGGTGTCGGATTCGAATGATTCAAATTGGAAATGAAATTAGATTCATTTATTTATTTCCAAGATAAACAGGTTTTGAAGAAAAGAAGAATTGATAGGTCAAATACTGTAAGGAACAGCCGGAAAGACATAGTTTTAAGGGTGCTGATTTACGATAGACAGTCAGTATTTTGATCATAAATTCCCCATACGATATCGAAAATGAGTGATTCCAATTGAATTGTAAACTAGATTCATAGGGGAATCTACCATAGTAACAGGTTTTAAAAATTCAAACATTTAGGCCTCCAAAAACTGACTGTCCCAACTCTGTTCCTGAGCTGCCCACTAGACATCCGGTCAATGTTTTGGTTCTAACTTTTTCGTTTCAAATCCAAATTGACTGATTCAAATTGGGTTAGAAAGTAGACATCAAGGGCTACCTAGGATAGAAACATGTTTTAAAAATATTCACTTTTGGTCCCTCAAAACATGACTGTCTCGACTGTTTTTCCAGAAAGTTCATCAAGCCCGCAAGCCAAAAAAATGATATTCAAGCATTTTTTCAAATTGGTGATAAAAATGAAAAATGAGTGTTTGTAGAACTTATTATTTATATTATGATTCATCTACATACACAAATAAATTGAAATATTTATCACCGATGTTGATTTCGATAGCGTGTTGCAACAAAAAAACAATTATTTTTACAAAAAAAACAAAATGCATTTATTTATGTTCTTATTTTATTTTATTTTTTCACTAACATACTTTGATTGAAATATGAATATGACTATGTATAGGAGTACTTCCAATGGAACCATTTTCGAAATAAGGCTTCAAATATGTACATACCCAAATTTGAAAAATGCATGTTGATAAAAATTAGGGTATGAGAAGCCAACTTCCCTTGAAAAGATGTTGTCAAAAATTGTTGAAGTATAGAGTGATGCTGCAAACAAGTGATGGAATGAAACCAATCTTCAATATATCCTTTACTTTCTTGATTTCCCATAGCCATCATATCATGAACTTCTTGAGCTTTTAAAATGACTTGTTGAGGCATACTAAAAGAAACCTCATTTTCTTCCATAACTTCTACAATTTTTGAATTTGAAACATTCTGAATCTCATTGTAAGTTTTCTCCATTGGTGCATGTGAGATAGAATGGGTGGGAAGGGTGGCTAAATTTGGCAGTTCAACACTGTAAGTATGTTGTACTGGTTTATTGCGGTGAGGGTGTGGAATTAGTTGAGCAGGAAATTCAAAAAGATGTTGGGCAGTTTCTTACCATAACAGAAGATGTCCTTCATGTGTTCCTTCAAAGCTCCTTCTTCCAATGTTCCTGTCAATTAGTTAGTGAAATGGGTGGTGCTTACATCACCACTTGAATGAAATCATGTGATTTATTTTCCAAAATTTCTATTTTTTTCCTAGTCATTCACACAAAAATTCAAACATCTATTTTTACCTAACAAAGCAACAGCAAATCTGTTAGGAAAGCGGACAGTGGAGTAGGGCTTTTACATGTTCCGCACGCAGGTTCTTACCTTCCGTTTTTAAGATCCAACTCTTCCCTAGCAGACACTCATCAGATTCACACTACTCTTTAGAAATGGCTACACTCTCCCCGGCAACGGCACCAAAATGTGGAGCGATAAAAAGGGTCTTTTTAACTCCTAATTACCTTCACATTAATTATCAACCCAGGGATGACTTTTTATTTCAAGAGTGTACTCAGTCTGAGGCGGCTATTTACTCAAGAGTAATGTTTGTGAAGATGTAGTATAGAAATACAAATGCAGAAATAATAAATGCTTGAAAAGAAATCTACTTGAAAAGAAATCTAATTACAAATGACAGAAATGTAAAGACTACACTACAGCAACCTTGCTAGACATCGATTAGGGATGCAGTAGTAATAACTCTTTCCCCTAGAAATCGATGTGAGATGACCAAATCTGGGGACCTGGAATGATTAGCTCTTCCCTCTACAGTTTAGAGATCTCAAAGCAAGTGAAAACAACTCAAAGGAAATGAAATCTAAAACGCAAACTGGAAAGGAAAAGCAATCTAAAAGCAATGAAGAGGAATTGAATAGCAGCGTAAAATAAACAGTGAATTCAATTCATAACCAAGCAAACTAGATTTCTACTCTTTAATCCTGTCGACAGCCACGCAACAATCAACTATCGTAATTCATAAACAAAAGGAAAAACAACTGGAATTAGATACAGAAAAAAACATTTTATAACAATTGAATCATGAATCATGCTTCTTGTAAAGAATGGAATAACAATGACTCTGTATTTGATCCAATTAGCAATAACTCAATTCTTTAATTGTAATAAACGAACTTCACACAACAGAAATAAACTAATAGAAATACAAACAGCAGATCGCTCCACCAGGGCCGGGCCCTCAACCACCGGTGAAGCGTTGCTGTGCTTTACTCCGGCGCTTGAGAAATGGAACAACAGTGAACTCTTTTATTAATCAGGCATTAATAATGTTTACAAACAGCTCACACTCTCTTAACAAGAGCCGATGCACAATTCTGCAAATTACAATAAGAAAAGTCTCTCCCTCCTCCATACACAATACATGTTCTCCTTTTATAATCAGAAGGAGGAGAAATTGAATAGTAAATACAATCTCCCATAAAAATATTGGATTTCTTCCAACCAATTGATCAACAAGAAAATAGATTTACATCCATCTTTCAACAACAGCAAGTCGAATTTGGCTTTGTAGCTGAGATTTGGAGGACGGCCGCAACAACAGAACTGAGAAAATCGTGCTTAAAGAACTCTGCGAATCTCTCAACACAGGCCGAATTTGGGCAAACCGTTCTTTTTTAAAGTTAATTGGGTCCGTTCTGGACAAAACCCATGTTCCGGATTTTCCAGATTCGTCTTCATTTGCTCAGAATCTCAACCGCAAAGCTGTCACTCCTTATTCCAGCGCATTTCTGAGTTGGCACTTTTAATGATCAAATCTTCAATCTGGAAATTATCTTGGAGGCTAAAAATGGTGAATAATGTTATAACCAACTTATTAAAACTATCATTGATAAAATAACTCATAATCATCAATTTATTAGAAATAAAGGAGAATAAATAACATTCATTCATAGAAGCATAAATCATCATAAAATGGATTTAAATAATAAATTATAATAAATGACGTGATGAAGAATGGTAGAAATGGGTGGAATAAGCGTTCACAAGTGATAATAATAATGGCATATTAACGGCCCAACAATTATCGATTCAGATTTCTCTCCATCTAATGAGTGTCCCAAGTGAATCCCCTATGAATATTGAAGTAAAAAAATACCAAGAACTAAAGGAATTTTGTATTACACTACTCAAAAACCATTTTTGAGCATTTGCATAGTTTTCCTTAACAAAAACCGCACATGTGAAATTTCTTCCACTATAAACTGCACATATTTGCACACTTTATTCCACTATAAATTGTGCAGTTTTATTCACGCAGGTAAAAATAAAAAAGCAAATTCTAGAAGCTTTGGTGGAGGAACCATATCTAAATTAGAGACCTCGAACCACTACATACATGTGCCTCATCCCTTGGATCATGGAACCAATATCCTCTTCTTAAGCATCATATCCCTTGAGAAGAGGAAGTAGAAACCTCATCGTCCTTATTATACATTGAGCATAGGATTGAAGGAATGCAAGACTTGGATTAGTAAGCTTATGTTGTTTGTTTTGGGTCTGAAGAGCTTGTCATCAAGGTAAGGAAAGGAGACCATTGGAAGAGGCGTGTGACATCAAGGCAACGAGGTTGTAAGCTTGTTTTCCCTTTGAATTTAATACAAATTGATTGTTATTTCCTAATTGCATCTATTTTTATGTTATTTCCGAGATTCCTTAATCACTCACATGTTTTATAACTGATAATGGATTCGATTATACGTTGTATGTTAATTTAGGGATTTCATTTACCTTTTATTTTATATTCGAGATGCTTTGATCCCTTTGAATGTTTTTGTCTATGCAGATCTCTTTTGGATCATCATGGAGAAGTTGTGAAAACATTTGGAAAGCCTTTAAGGCATTGGGGGAGAGTTCATTGTGGAAAGCGCTGAAAGGAACTCTACAAGCACTTCATTAATAGTTAAGTGATCATTCACATACTACATGTTTCATGTTTTAGTTATAGGCTAAGGAAAGGTAGCAATTATTTTAATGTTTGTTCCTAGTTCCCTTAGGAAACTAGGGAGATTTCTCTTACTCACAAGAGGGATTTGTATGCATAACAAATTGGCAACCATATTGGGGGACAAGAGTTCTCCTTTGTGTCCTTTTGTGACCTTGACACATTTAGACCCTTTTAAGAATTGAAATTTCTGGTTTGAGACCTTTTTCATTTATTTTTTCTTAATTTTCTCTATCCACGTGGTTTCTTTTCAACAAAAGAGTTCATATCTACACATTTCTTCTTTAGCAACAATGCGAACATGCACTGGATTACACTGATTGCCTGCGCAACCCTATTAAATTTTTGAAAAAGTTAAGATTTCTCTTGTTTAAGTCCAGTTTTTTTTTTTTTAAATGATTTCTTTGGCTTGTTTGCAGTCTCATAAAGTCTCTGTTAAGTTGATTGGGTGTTTTGAATTTTCTTTTTTGAGATATTGTTAATTTTATTTCCGTTGGTCATTACTCAGAGGTTTGTATCATTTTCTTAACAATTTTTTTATGTTTTTGAAATTGTGTATGTTTTTTAATCGCCTTTGAGTGTCATTACTTTTGATCTTTGGAATTTTCATCCATTTTCCTTTACTTACACTTGATTGGTTCTTTAGATTAAATTGGTGAAGGAAAATATTCATGTTGTTCTTTCACTGATTTGGAATCATCTTGTGTTTGTTTTGAAGAATTTTCTTGCATATATTACATTTTCATAGTTGGAATTCTCATTTTCATAATATGAATGAAAATTGTGCATATATTACATTTGCATAGGACAGGCTAGGTTGTGTCAACCTCCAACCAAGAGTAACTATTTCAAACCACGTATAGCTAGAAGTTAACCCTTCTAGCATGAGAGGGCTCTCTCAGGGAAAATTGTATAATATTCTGAATAAAACTCAATTACAGATGGCTAACTCTAGATTTTTGTGTGATTTTGCAGGTGAAAGAGAGTGTGATAACCACCACCATTGGGCATGGAGTCAGTTAGAAGAAAACTCAATTACACACAAACATTGTTTTGTGGAAGCTGAGGCATTTTTGGCTTTAAACTGGTGTGAAGTGAACATTTACAACTAAACACAAAAAATTGAAGGAAGTTGGAGCAATATTTCATTGAATTCCAAGTAATCAATTAAGCCATGAAAACTTATAACAACATAATGAAATAACATGAAAGCCAAAAATTAATCTCAAGTAAAAAAACAAAGCATGCTGCAAATGTATATTAACTGGATAAAGATTTATGAAAAGAGCCTTTCTCACATCATCAATCATCCCTTATAGAGTAAAAGAAATACAAATATATAGAGACAGATCTCCATTTTTCATTAATTACAAAAACTGCCACCTATGGCTAGCTTCAAATCATGCTAAGAGACCTAATCCTATTTAATTTACAAAACATTTTGAGCCTTTGTAGGGAATTTTTCTATTTTGACACAATTTGAATACAAATAAGATTCTTCTATCAATTTATGAGCCCACAAATATTATGTTGTTGAACCTTATCGAATTCAACCAACTGCTAAGTGTGTTGAATGTGCTGGACTTGATGATGTCCTCCTATTACAGAGTGAAGGATTCACCACTATTCTTGAATGTTTTTTTGCAAACAAAAAAACAGCAAGGAGTAATTGTCGACTATTTTTCCTAGATATGAAAATAAAATTATTCTGGATAAACCATTTTCCTTATCACCCCACCATATACTACAAACTCTTTCTCCATAATGAAACCATAAAGTTTATCATCAGCCAAGAAAAGACTCATTTATGCAATGTCTTGGGGTGTGCCTACTCTACCAAATGGATGCCACTTATGATCTTCATCTCTCAATTTTTCTTCACCTGCAAGGTCAATTTTTATCCAACCAGGCAACATAGCATTCACATACACCCTTCCTACCAACATTATTGAAAGTGAATGTGTAAGTCCACACAAGCCTACTTTGGAAGCACTATAAGTTGTAGTATTCAATTCACTTTTTAATGCACGTGTGCTTGAGATGTTAATTATACTAGAGAGGCCTCGTGGCATGCATGGTAATACAACTTCTGATAGGTAATATGGTCCATTGAAATTGGAAGAATTGTCTCTGAAAATGCCTGGGGTAAGCTAATTGTCCTCAAAGCATCATCGACATGTGGAAGATGAGATAGCCATGATATACTTCCCTATCTCCCAATACTTCCTTCCATTGCCTTTGACTAGTGAAGATGTCATGCCATTACTTTTCTTCGAGTTGGAAACTCTAAGTGAATATCGTCATAAGAGAGACTAAGAGTAACCTTACAGTTAAATTCCTCCATCACAAAGTCAATCATATCAAAAGGTATGCTATGATAAAGTTCTCCATTTTGGTTACCATATAAAGTTTTGAGAAGATGAACTTGTTCTCTCCGGTCTATACATGCTTGTAACATTTCTCCAACATAATCAATAAACTTCATCACATTTGAAGAAAGGAATTCAGTTTTTTCTTCACTGAGGGGTAGAAAAAATGAAATTGTGTGTTCACTAACATGCATCTTTTGCAGGAAGGACTTGCTTTCTAAGACACAATAGTAAATCTCGTAGTGTTCCCCTATAAAGGATGTGTCATATTGTATACCAATCCTTCCCCCTTTCAAGCCACATACCACCTTATTCCCAATATTATAAGTAATTTTATCGTGAATAATTTTCTCATGTTTACTATCAAAGTGACCCTTTGTAGCTCTTGCATCATCTTCTATATGACCTGTTCTCTAATTGTAGCAAGAACACCATCATTCCATTCATCACCATCCAAACATATCTCCTGAGTTTATGAAATTTGTGCAGCTTCAAATTCTCGTTGTAGGCACTGATGAACACTCTTTTCAGCGTCCAAATTTTAGGTCTTAACACAACCAAAGAAAGGTCCAGAATACCATATTCTCTTGAAACCCTCTAGATGATCTAACAAACATTTTCACTGTTGTAATTCCTTTCTTCATCTCAGTGTACCAATTCCTGCTCCAATTTTTTTTCTCTTAGAGAATGACAAACCTAAAAACATTGTAGACAATAGTCGACTAAGAACAAATTTGAGTGTAGAATGTTTCCCAGACTTGTGCAACCACACTTTAAACTTCTCAAGATTAGAAACCCTTATATTTTGTATAGAATCACAAAGAGTAGGTCCACGCATGCTTATTTGATGATGATACTTGCATTAGAAAATTTTTGAGATCTAAATTGGGCCTCCTAATAAAAATGTACAACCAAAATAAGCTTTATAAGAACCAATAGGATTCAAGATGATGCTGTCAACCATGGGGTTGATTCAACATTTTTGGGGTACAAAAGTAAAAATATTAAAAAATAATAAAATAATAAAACTACTTTTTCAACTTGTATTTTCAACTTATTTCCCTAAGGTTTTACTCATTTCGAGCGGGATTACTTTTTGGATGCAAAATTTAATTCATCATCCAAGGAGTACCCATGTTGCATAATTTTTATGGACCCTACTACACAAAAAATGAGAAATACATGAAAAAATGTGATTGCAATCACGTTTTTCATGTATTTCTCACTTTTAGTGTAGCAGGGTCCATCTAAAGTATGCAACATGCGTACTCGTTGGATGAGGAATAAAATTTTTCATCCAACGAGTGTTCCCACTCAAAATTTGAGTAAACACATAGGGAGATAAGTTAAAAATACGAGTTGAAAAAGTAGTTTTTTTCTTTTTTCCCTCTAAAATTTGATGATATAATCTAATCTTATTTTATTATTTCCACTATTATTCTATAATTCTCTTAGGAGGCCCATTTTAGACCTCAAAATTCCCCTCATGCTAGCATTATTTTGATAGCTTCATGCCTTCCTAGGTAATTATAATAGATCAAAAAATGACCTCAATGGTGTGGCATCTTCAGGCCTTTACCTAGAAACCTTTATTTATGAAATGTCGGCCATTTTAATGTCTAGCGCATATCCAAACCACATGAGCTCCTTCCTGCCACCTTAAAATTCACCCAATGATATCTAGACCTCCCTTTGACACCAATAGGCCTTCCTATGATAGAAATACCAAACTAAAAATGAAAAGAAATGATGAAAGAATTAACTTTTAAGATGTGAGCGTTTGGGTTGAAGGTAAATAAGTACACATGATCATGATTTATCATGACGCTGACCCAGAAATTTAAAAAAATGTACCGTTACTAACATCAACACAGTTTCGTAGTGGAATAGGTGGCAAAAGTGATAGATCCGCTACGCAAGTGTCAGAAACTTTCGCAACAAACCCTATTTCTTCCTAACTAGAGCTGCTATGAAATTTTATAAAAGTGGATAAAACAAAATTATGATCAAGTGAGCCTAACACAAATAAAAATTTGGATTCTAACTCATGTTATGGACCCTACTTAAATTCAAGCTGACTTTACACATTAACTAGATGACCAACTGAGCAACTAGCACTTTGTACATCTATTTTATTTTCATAAAATTTAAAAAACATAGCTAATTTGACAAACTGACTCCAAACTATATATAAGTGTTATCTAAGATAACACAAATTATGCAAAGATTACATTGCATGGTTTGGCATTTAGGGCTTTGAATTGCATTAGAAGAGAATGATTGAAGATCTAGTATAGGGAATTCTAGTTTGTTGCATCGTCATTTGCTGCAAAATTGTTTTAATTTCCTTCCTTCCATTAGATATATCTTCATTGAAATGAAAATATTACAAATTTCATGTTCAACTGCATTATAATTTTCAGGCAGGTCATAACACCATAAATTTCACCACCATTTACCTACAGGGTAAATAACAACTTAATAACACAATGTTAATTAAAATTTATTAGAATTTTTATATCTTTAGGGATATTTCCACCTACATAGATCAGGTTGTAGGGATTTGGAATAGGGAAGTGAGTTAAATTTCAAGATCTATAAACAAATAGTAGAATCTTGTGGTAGGGATTAAATCTATTTATTGCAATTTTTCTCTAGTAACATCCTCTTACAAGGGAGTCAAGCACGAGATCGTATCAGACCCGGTGAGGTGATCGTACTCACTTCATTGGTTATAGTACAGTGGTTTCCATGCATTACAAATGATGCTGAAAGGTACCTGGGGTCACTTGGAGGTAGACCTCAGATTATCCATGTTGAGGAACTTTCAAGGCGATTGAGCTTTGTTACTATGCCCTTGTGTGTATGTCTGATCTACGACTATCCCCCTAGGTTGAATTGTTGTAAGTAGTAACCTTAGTGACCATAATATTAGGGCTATTTCCCAACGTGATGGTGTAGGGAATGTCTCTACTGTACCTGGAACAAATGTTGATTAGAATCACTTGGACCTTTTGGAGGGTAATATTCACTTGAGATGGCATAAATGGAGTTAATTGCACCAGATTGTTTCATTAAGCAGGTTTTCATGGTAATTGGTTCCATCCGCTCTATCTATACATACTTCTCACCTTGATTTCTACAACTTTGGATTTCATCACCAACTAGAGATTTCATTGTGAAAAGGTTGTTTGTGTCATTTTACTCCTAGATTTTTTAGCGTGTGTTATTTTTTTGTTTTTACTTTTTCGAGGCATTAGGTGTGGATTGTGAATTTGGATTGTTAATATTGTTAAATTTATAACTAAAATTCACTAAATTTGAATCTAATGGAAAAAATTCTGGAATTTACCAACCAAGGAATCCCTATTAATGAGAATCATATTCCTTTTGCTTGTTTGGAAATGTTGGTCCTCCTTATATGGATACATTCTCATTACATGTATTTACCATAGGTTTACTGGTATGGTTGTTTTCAACTTCACTGGGCTCAAATACTCAAATTGTTCCACCTCAACCAGATGCTTCACCTCAACCGAGTTCACCATCTCAACATCACCAACCTCATGTTGAACCTTTACCTTCTTCACCCAACATGTTTTCCTCCCTTTATTCTTCTTCTCTTTGTAAAAGCCTTGATGGCAGTAACCAAGTGGCTAAGAATAAGAAGAAGAAGAAATATAAGAAATAAGTCAAGAAACCAACCATGGTTGTAAGTATTGGTAACTTTGAGGGACCCTCCAACATGCATCGCAAGCCCAAATACCCTTGCAAGCTTTCCAAGGGTGACCAGTTCCTTATCAATTGTCCTAGTATTCATAAGGTCTTGTAATTATGGTCATAAAATACTTATCAACTTATTGTTTATCCATCAACCGGTGATTGTGAGGTTTCAGGGAAAAAGGGTAAAGTTAAGTTTCCTTGTTTTTTATTTAAAGGGAGTAATCAAACTCACCTTTTCCCTCACATGGATGAAGCCTCAAAATTGTTGGAAAACCTTCTTGTTCCATAGTAACAACTTCCAACTAGTTATCGTAAGCTCTCTCCCAA
This sequence comes from Pinus albicaulis, assembly GCA_034641835.2. Taxonomy (NCBI): domain Eukaryota; kingdom Viridiplantae; phylum Streptophyta; class Pinopsida; order Pinales; family Pinaceae; genus Pinus; species Pinus albicaulis. The sequence goes on from CM076583.1 coordinate 529,866,587, forward strand.
GCTACCGTTAGTTGACGAAGTGATTGATGATTTGATCTAATTCCAAGTATAGTCAATCGCACTCTTCCATTGGAGAGTGAAACCCATATCACTCAAGTTGATGAACCATTGGTTGATCAAGTGATCGAATCAATTCCATATTCAGTCGATCCCACTCTCCCTATATATAGTGAAGTTAATACCACTCAGGTTATTCTTATTACATCATATTCTTCTACACAAGGGCGCATTTCACCTATTTCCACTAAACCCCCTCCAAGTACTGAGGTCATTTCCTTTGAGTGGAGTATATTGAAAGAACCTATTATTCATTATTCCACACCTTTCCAAATCATTGTGAAGGCTTATGGTCAGAATGTGCATCACACAAATGTAGATGAAGGTGATTTTGTCTGTATTTTATCCTCAACTGCTTAGAAATCTTTGGGTTCCCCTCAGCTTGTTCTTGTTACAGAAAATATGTTATATTTTAACATAACCATCAATGAACCTTTAGGGATCCTTCCTAAGTTTCCTATAACTTTGGAAGGAAAATTTTTTCTGTATTTATCATATTGTAGTCCAAGGCTCCTTGGATTTCAATTTTCTCCTTAGGCGAGACTATGTCTATGCCATGAAAGTTGTCATGTCCACACTCTTTCAAGTGATGTATTTCCCTCACAATGGAAACATTGTGACTATTGACCAGCTTTCCTTTGTTGGTCTTGATTCGACTACCAACCATCTGACATCCCTTAATATTCCTTATATGGAAGTGGTACCTACCCCACCACAGTTTAATTATGTGGAAACCAATTTGATGTTTGTTGTTACTGATGTGAGCAATCCCCTCACTATTTTCTCGGCTTATTTTTATTTATATCTGAATATTTACATGGTGAAACCTTCAATGGGGATATTTGAAAGTAATATTTCTATCCCTACTAAGTCCCTTCACATGTGTTCCTTACAAAGAATTGTTATTCCTTTTGATGAAGGCCTCTTGGAAGCCATGATTGAGGTGTGTCCCTTGACATGTGTTTCTTCCAGTTGGAATCCATGATCAAGGGATCCATGAGGATGGTTATTTTATTGTGTCAACCTCATTTAAAAATGAAACATGTCCTTATGAGGATGGTTCTTTTACTATGTCAACCTCATTAAAAAATGAAACAAATCCTTATGAGGATGGTTATTTTACTGTGTCAACCTCATTAAAGATGAAATAGGTCTCTATGAGGATGGTTCTTTTACTGTGCCAACCTCGTTAAAAAAGGAAATGAGTTCCCATGAGGATAGTTCTTTTAATATGTCAACCTCATTAAAAAATGAAATAGGTCACTATGAGCCTAGTTCCTTTTCTTGTGTCAATCTTATTAAAAATTGAAACAATGTTTCTTGAGGATAGTTCTTTTACTATGTCAACCTCGTTAAAAAATAAAACAAATCCTCCCCTAATTGAGTCGAGCCTTTGACTACATATCGTAAATGTTTAATCGAGTCTTTTACCTAATCTTGTAAACGAACCTTCATTCCTTCAAGCTATTAGTAACCAACAGTATACTTAGGTGAATGAAATGAAGCTTGAGGGGGCATGTTCCCTTGTAGGTTATGCTTGGGTGGCATTGAAACTTATCTCAAGCATAGCTTTCCTATGTTTCAAGCTTTTTTAAAAATGAAACCACTCTCAAGCATAGCTTTCCTATGTTTCAAGCTTGTGTAAAAATGAAACCACTCTCAAGCATAATTTTTCTCTATTTCAAGATTGTATAAAAATGAAACTTATCTCGAGTCCATTTAGGTTATTATTTTCAAGAATCGTAAAACTAATGAAAATCCCGAGTTTTTTTTGCTATCTTTTCATACTCGTAAAATGTACATGAAAATGTCAAGTTATTTCCATATTTTCTTGCTCATTAATTAAATTTAAATTCAACCTTATGAGTAAAATTTTATCACTTTTTTGGGTTCTTGAAAAATATGAAAAAATGAAACTTTGGAGTTCTCTTTTAAGCCCTTTTCAGACTCTCTAAACATGAAAAGATCATCGACTACTTGACTATTCGAACTCGTAAAAGTAAATGAACAGTCATCTATTCAGTAGAAGTTTACCCCTTTTCCAGATTGAATTAGAATATTCATGAAAAATGTGTACATTGACTAATCATGCTCAATAGAGTTCTATCCTGCATTATTTTATCCCTTTTTAGGCTTGAGTGACTAAATTTACGAAAAAGAAAATTATGGAGTTTTCTTATGTTTTTTTGTAGGAATATACAAGGTAAGTTCCTTAGATCAAACACCAAAGGTCACTGATCACAAACAGATCACAAATTAGTACATCGGTATTATCACATGGTTAAAACCCTTGAAGAGGGAAACAGTCCATGGCCTAAGCCAACGCAGCCACTTCAGACAATTTATTAATATAAAAGGAAATATTACATATGTTTCTCTCATAAAAGGTTACTGTACAAATCACCCTCCACGCTCTTTAAATAGAGATCATGGACCAACCAGGTGTTAAGCCATGGATCAAGTGTCATTAATATCGAGGAGAGAGTGAACCATCGGATCACTACAAATCGTGATAGTCGGATTATAAGTTACAAATGTACATGGTAAAGAAACACACTTTACCTACTCTCCATAGACTAAGTTATTCTTAACTATTTCCTATGTCTCAGAATATCCTAACATCCCCCCTTAAGAAAAACTTGGGATAGGATTGAAGAATTTACAAAGGTGACACAAAAGGAGCCTATTTCCTATGTGTCGAAATATCCTAACATCCCCCCGTAAGAACAAATTGGGATAAGATTGAAGGATTTACAAAGGTGACACAATAGGAGAAGGAAGGAGGCATTAGAGCCTCTCCCCCCTTAATGATAAATTTCCTAAACTCAAGCATGGATTGAATTTTGGTAAACTTCGCTTCTGTGAGAGCCTTTGTAAAGATGTCGGCTACTTGATCATTTTTTGGACAATACTACACTTCAAGAACACGATCATGAATGAGATTTCTGATGAAGTTGATGTGGAGTTTAATTTGTTTCATACGCTGATGCTGAACTGGATCTTTACATAGCTGAATGGCACTCTGATTATCACACAAAAGTGTAGTTGGATGATGTTGACGAAACTGTTTGTTTGAGGCTTAAATGATCTGCTCCTGCAATTTGCTGCAACATGCCCATAATTATGACATTTAAAGCATTCAACATTATTGACAAATTTCCTTTGAGATTTCATCATTGTTGGTTGACCTTTTGTCTCTTTCAACACTTCAGGTTTTGCATTGACATCCTCTGAATTTTTAGCACTTCCTTGTGAGCTAGATTCTCCTTTAACAGTTTCATGGAAACCAAGACCAAGTTTGATAGCAGGAGACCTTTGATTACTCAGAATATTGTCCAAAATATTAGTGCTATCTTGAAACCTCAAAAGTTTAACCTTTTCTTCTAATTTACCTTTGAGAATGTTTACCTCAACCTCCAAGGCTTGACATTGCTTTGTCATGCTTTCTTCTTTCCTTCTTCCATATTCTACTTGATCCTTCAAATTTAGAATCTCTTCTTTCAACCAATTTTCGTTTTCTTCACATGTTTGTTGCAGCTCTTCATTCTTCTTATTTGATTTTTCCAGATTTTCTTTGAGAGAGATGATTTCTGCTTCAAGGCCTTCTTTTTCAAATGGCTATAGAGGTTCCTCATTCTTCTTACTTGATACTTCTAGATCTGCTTGTAGAGAGATGATTTCAGCTTCAAGTCCTTCATTCTTCTTGCGTGATTCTTTGAGATCTGCATTTAGATCATTGATTTCTGCTTCTAGTCCTTTAATTCGATTGGATGCATAAGTATGAAACCTTTGATACTTGTCCACCTGTCCATTCAACATTTCTATTTGTTTTTCCATTTGAGAGATCATCTCTTTGTAGATAGTTTCTTGCTTATTAGATGAACTTTGTAGTTCTTCAACTTTAATCTTGAGAGCTTCTTCTAGGTCCACAACTTTACTTTCACTATCTTCACTATTGCATACACTAGAAAGTGAATCACAAGAACAACTGTTAATACCTGATTTATCTTCTTCATTTTCTGTTGTACATGTTTTTTGAGCTATCTCCATTTTAGTAGCCTTCTTCTTTTGCTTCTTTGCCATGAGCACTTGTAGAGCTTGGTCAGAATCTTTTTCATCTTTAATCTTGACAGTCTCTTCTAGGTCCATAATATCACTTTCACTATCATAACCTTTGCATATACAGTCAAGTAAAATACAAGAACAATGATTAATACCTGTTTCATCTCCTTCAATTTCTGCTATACATGATTTCCGAGGCTTCTTCTTTCCTTGAGTAACCTTCTTCTTTTGCTTCTTTCCCATTGCGACGGATCTCCTTCAAGCGATCAAGCTTCTGCAGAAGGACCTGCTCTGATACCAATTGTTGGGAAAAATACTGAGAGGGGGGGGTGAATCAGTATTTACTGCATATTCAAAATTTTTTACTTTTTCACTCTCTAAAACCCATACACTACTTTCCTTTAGTAAACTCGCGTATATACGCGGATATCCTTCATACAACTCGCGTATTAGCAGAGATCTAAATATGCAGATATTTATTAACTTAGTTCTTTGCACTATTCATTCATCTGATGTTATGTTAACAGTAAACATGTGTAGTAACAACAGAATAAACCATCACACAAAGCATCACATATGAACACCAGGATTTTTAGGTGGAAACCCAAGTCGGGAGAAAACCACCGCTGCAGTTGCTCAGCCTCCAATATTTTATTATAGAGAAAACATCTTACAACATATGTGCTGGTGCAGACTCCTACCAGCACGCAGGCACCCACCTGCGCTCGTTTACCAGCCTCTCCTGGAAGGGAGCTCCAACCCCCTAACTCGTTTACCAGCCTCTCCTGGAAGGGAGCTACGACCCCCTGATCTCGTTTACTAGCCTCACCTAGAAGGGAGCTACGACCCCCTGATCTAAAGGCTACAACCCTCAGCACCTTTATGGACCACGTTTCATCAATTTTCACACTGGATCCAAAGCTTCCTTTAGAACACAACTTGCAGGCCTCGTTTCATCATATTTTCAGACTGGACCCACTCCATACTTTTAAGCTCAAACATACATCACCAACAGATACTTGTCAATTCAGATAACCCAGACAGATAGCTGTAACATAGCAGAACAGATCAGACATTTCATACTCATACTTCAGCAAACCCTAGTTTTGCATACGCGCTTTTCTTTCACTGATACCGCGGATATACGCGCCTTCTTCCATACAAACCCACGTATACTTCAGTACAAATTATAGAGCTGATTTCACTGCGCATATGCGCTTTCTATTCAGTGAAGCCGCGTATATACGCGCTTCCTCTACGGCGAACTAGTGTATAGATCTTCAACCATTATAGAGCAGCATACTTCCTTAGATCAGATATTCAGTTCAGATTTATCCTTTTACTTCAGACAGATGTTCGCCTCATCTCAGATCTAAGCCTTCCATAAACAGATCTAGCAGATACAAATACATTCCAGATCTATATTCCCTTCTTCATCATTTTCTTCATTGGTGCATCATGCATTCAGATCTATCATCAAACCTTTACCCTTTCCATACAGATATACTTCATAGAGAAGTATTCATTCAAGTTCAGACATCTTGCTCCCACACTCATGATTTGCACAATGAATTTCTTCTCCTTATATAGGTTTATCTTTTTTCAATACCACGGGCCCCTTTTTCAATACCATGAGCCAAAACAATACCATGATCCTTCAATACCACGGGCCCCTTTTTCAATACCATGAGCCAAAACAATACCATGAGCCTTCAATACCACGGGCCCCTTTTTCAATACCATGAGCCAAAACAATACCATGAGCCCAAAACTACATTACTTCCGATGGTATTCCTAGACAGGGTCACATAGACGAATCATTACTCAATACAATGGGTCAATACCATGGTGGTTACCCCTAGTTTTGCACTTTATGAGCTCTTTTTCCCATACGCGACTTGGAACGTTGTTTCCTGCGTGCATACGTGACTTCTTCTAGACAAATCCGCGTATGCCTTGAGACATACTCTTTTCATCATAGATCTAACACATACTTAATTCCTTTCTTCATTACCTTCTGTACTCACTGTAGATACATCAGATTTTCATCTTTAAACAGGTTCATCAAGACATATTCTATCGAGCACAAATTCATCAAGTAGGTTTCCATCATCTTCATCAGGTGGGTTGCCATTCAAGATCAACTCTCTACATCATATTGTTCAACAAACATCATGTCACATCAGATTTACATCATTTACCAAGTCCATCAAGTCAAGAATAACTTCATAAGGTGTATTGCCATCAAGGACAACACATGCCAACAATCTCATGTCTTCATCTTCATTCAGTGGGTTGCCATCAAGGACAACACTCTGCATCATATTGCCAACAATGCAAGTTTCCTAAGTCTGTCATTTCAAGATTATTTTTGAGGATAGACTTCACATGGTTTATATGGTTGGGATCACTACTAGTAAAAGTAAAATAATCAACATAAAGAACAAGGATGGTGAAGGACTTACCCAATTTCTTGGTGTAGACAGTGTTTTCAGAATGACACCTAGAAAAGCCATTATCTAATAAAAATCTATCCATTTTGGAATACCAAGCCCGAGGAGCTTGTTTGAGACCATAGAGAGGCTTCCTAAGGTGAAAAACAAGGCTAGAGTCATTTTGGATAAAGCCAAGGGGTTGTTCCATGTAGATTTCTTCATGCAAATATCCATGTAAGAAGACAGATTTAACATCCATCTGATGGACTTCCCAATTAAAGGAGGCAGCAAGGGAAAGAACAAGGTGGATAGAATTCATTTTGGCAATAGGGGAGAAGGTTTCAGTATAGTCAATGCCTTCAACTTGTGAAAATCCTTTAGCAACAAGATGATATTTATGTCTATCCACTTTTCCATTTGGTCCAAGCTTTGTTTCTTAAACCCATCTGCATCTGACAAGTTTTCTTCGTTTTGGAAGAGGAACAAGATCGCAAGTATCGTTCGCCAATAAGGAACGATATTCTTCATTCATAGCTTCATCCCAATCTGGATGACTAGAAGCTTCTTCAAAGGTGTTTGGATTAGGATTTTCTGGAACTTGAGCCAATAAGGAAGAGGCTCTTTCGAACTCAAAACGTGTACATCGTCGATCTGTAGGATCACCTGCAAGAGAACCTGCTGCATCCCGAGTAGAGCGGACCCATATTGGAAGCTGTGGAGGGGAAGGAATATATTCAAGAGGTGGAGGAGGATTTTCATCCTCATTGTCATCATCTGAACTAGAAGGAATTCTATAAAAAATAAAAGAGATAGAGAGTGGTGGCACATATGTCGAATCAGGCTCGCAGGCCAAAGATGGCACACTTGCCGAACTAGGCTCGCAGGGCGATATATTTTCATCAAATTTTACATCTCTTCTAATGATATATTTTTGCATTTTGATTGAAGAAGTCTATATCCTTTGAAATCTTCAAAATATCCGATAAAAATGCACTTTTCACTCTTTGGTTCTAAGGCTTTATGTTTCGCATCTGGAATATGGACCCAAGCATCACTTCCAAAAACATGAAAGTGACTTACATTTGGTTTGATTGAGTTCCAGGCTTCTTCAGGAGTTATATTCTTTAAAACCTTAGTAGGAGTGCGATTTATATGTAATTTTCACAGTTAATTTCTTCTGCCCAAAAATTGAGACTAAGTCTTTTAGACTGAAGCATACTATTAGCCATTTCTTTTAAGGTGTGATTCTTCCTTTCAGCTACACCATTCTGTTGTGGAGTATATGGAACAATATGTTGTAATTGAATGGCATGCTCAGTGCAAAAGTTGATAAATTTTTTGTTAGCATATTCTCCTCCATTGTCTGATCTTAACTTAAGAATTTAATGTCCAGATTGTTTCTCAACAGAGGCCTTAAAGTCCACAAACATGTTAAAAACTTCACTCTTGAGTTTTTAGAAGTATACCCAAGTGCGTCTAGAAAAATCATCAATGAAAGTTAAGAAGTAATTGCAACCATAGAAAGAAACAACAGGAAGTGGACCACATAAATCATTGTGCACAAGCTACAAAGGGGCTTAAGCGTGCCAAGAGCCATGTTTGTCAAAACTATCCCGATGATGTTTTCCGAGTACACATCTAGAGAAAACACCATCTCGTAAAGATACCATAGGAAGACTTGTCACCATATTTTCTTTACATAGAGTTTTAAGAGAGCAATATTTTAAGTGACCAAATTGCTCATGCCAAAGTTTTCTCACTTCATCATTATGAGCAACAAAAATAGAGGGAAGACATGATGACCCAAAATTGTCAAACTTATACAGCCTTGTGGAATCATCAGCAATTCGAGTAGCTAAAATATGTTTAGGATCTTTGAGGTCCTTGATTAAAAAATCATGAGGTGAGAATTCTACAATTTTCTCTTCACCTGAATGAGTTACCTAATAAACAGATAGAAGGTTGCATGACAAGGTAGGAACACATAGTACATCATTAAACTGACCATTATCTAGATGAACGGTTCCAGATCCTACAACACTAAGATATTTATCATCACCAACATAAATATGTTTGGTGTTACAATCATTTAAAGAATAAAACATGGCTTTATTTTTGGCCACGTGGTAAGAAACTTTAGAATCAATGAGCCACTCATGAGAATGAGAAGAAGAAGATACATTTCATGCATAACCAGATGCTTGACAACCACAAGCAGAGAGTGCCATTCCTGAAGATGAATTTGATTAGGTCTCCAAATTGATGTGGTGCTTCTTCATTGCTGCTTCCAAGGCTTCCATCTTCTTAAAACATTTGGACTCTACATAGCCATCACGATTACAAAAGTTGCAATGTCTATCTATTTTCTTCCCCTTTTTTTAGTTTCCTTATCTATTTGATGAGTTGCTTTTTCAGTTTGCGGCTGAAATTTCTTAGGACCCTTGTTTGGTTTAGGACCATAATTTTTAGGATACTCCTTAGGATTATTTTGATATGGTTTTTGTTGGGTTGCTAAGGCTTTCTTAGAAGCGTTTCCATAAGTGATAAGACCAAGGTGTAAGAGTTTTTATTGTTCTCTTATCAAATAATCACAAAAGGCATCAAAAGAGGGGTTGTTGTAGGCGGTTCCTGAAGAAATGATGGCTTATCTAGTGGAATGGAAGTGGAAAAAAATACAAAGTATGCAGGGCCAAGCTTAGCAAGAATGGAATAGATGAGGCTACCATCTTAATTTTTGACCTTACAACCTTCTAAAAGAAGTATAAGGGTCTTGAATTTGGACAAAAATTCTTCAATAGAGGAGAAATTATTAGGGTCCAAAGTAAGAAACTCATTTTCAAGCTGGTGGGGCCTGATTTGATTTTCAATGCAAAAAATAGTATTTAGCTTTTTTAGGGCTTCATCGGGGGTGTCAATTTCAAGGATATGAAATCGAAGATCTTGAGCTATGGACATCCCTATCACCCTCATGCTTGATCTTGTTTATTTTCCCATTTAGTGGCTTTATCATCACCAAAAGGTTTATTTTCTTGTCCTATGGATATTCTATAAAGCCCTTTACTTCTAAGTAAATCTACCATGTGAGCTAGCCATTGGAAATAATTGGTATTGTTAAAAATAACTAGGCATGAACTTTCCATTTAAAAAAAAAACTAAATCTGAAAAGGGCTGAAACTAACTACTCCAATGGAAATATCTCAAAAAATTAGGTTGATTAAAAAAAATCGGCTCTAAAAACGGCTTCCAGATGAAGAAGTTATGCCTTTAAAAAAAATTTGAGTTGTAGATGCCGAATAGTTACAGGAACGGTTTGAAATTTGATGATGAAGTTCAACTTTAAAAAAAATCCCGCCCCTTTAACAAAAAACATTTTACAAAAGAACCTTGAGAAAGAGACTTGAACCCAAGATCTCTATTCGCATAAACTAACTTCTCACCAAGTGAGATAGTAAAAGAATTATGTAATTGTTTTAAAGGAGGAAGGTTTTTTTTTTTTTTAGTCTTCGATGTGCGTGCTTTTTCCTGCACAAAAAGCGCAAAATCCGAGAAAAAAATTTAATACAATCCCTATGGAAAAACGTTAGATTTTCGGTTAGCCTTACTGGAAACTATCTATTTTTTCACTATTTCTGATTTCCCGAGATCGCACATAGACGCGGGGAAAGAGCATACGTAGAGAAGAGGGTATAGATCTAGAAAATAAATAAAACCTAAAAACTAAAATAAACAAAGGGAACCGAAATAAGCAGAACTATTAACAAATATAACTGCAAAACAGATACTTTATACCTCCAGATCTAAACTGACATAACTTGGGTAACCAAAAACCTTTTCGCATGAAAAGAAAGGGGTTCCTCATTGTAACAGATGCTCTGGACACAACAAAGTAGTTATCCAGGCCCGAAAATGTTCAAATATAGTAGATCTAGAAAACAACAGTCGCATGCAGTCAAACTGACTTTGGATTTCGATCAACAACAGATGTGGCCCTCAAAATAGCTCTGATACCATGTAGGAATATATAGGGTACATTCCTTAAATCAAACACCAAAGGTCACTACTCACAAATAGATCAAACATCAGTAAAATAGCATTATCACGTGGTTAAAACCCTTGAAGAGGGAAATAGTCCATGGCCTGAGTCAACGCGGCCACTTCAGGAAATTTATTAATATAAAAGGAAATATTACATATTTTTCTCTCATAAATGGTTACTGGAAAAATGACCCTCCATGCTCTTTAAATAGAGATCATGGACCAATTGGTTGTTAATCCATGGTTCAAGTGTCGTTAATACTGAGGAGAGAGTGAACCGTAGGAAAACTACAAGTCGTGATCGTCAGAATTGTTATTTCCTAAATCTACCTCAGGCTGAAGGAAGGAAGAGTTCAGGGTAACATCAAACCACGCTCAGTCTGGTAGCTAGCCCTACCAGAACAGGAGAGGGTTCTCTCCGGGTCAATCTCAGTGAAAATTAATCGATAGGGCATGAGATGACCGAAATAAAAGCTAATTTTAGGCTAGGTATATAGGTAAAAGGATTTGATTTGATTTTTTGGGGGTTTTTTGTTGGATCAAGGGAAAGGAAGTTTTGGGTGCGGGGATTAGGCCTAGTTTTTGCAGAGTTCTGATTGGGGCGAGGAAGGAAAGTGTTTTTATGCTTTAGATTGATTGAATGGATGGATCAGACTGGTGAGGAGCTGAAGAGGGCAAGAGGGTCTCAAGAGTCCTCCTCAAACATATGAAAACATGGAAAACTAAAACAAACTAAAGGTAGAGCAAAGCAAACTATGAATTCTACCTTTATACCTTGTTTGTTCAGTTTAAGAAGAAAGGAGAATGAAATTGGTACACATAAACATCAATGAACTTACAAATACATGGAGAAAAACACCATCAAAATGCAGAGCCACAAGGATCCCAAAGAGGGCTGCAAACCCTGGTCTTTTCCTTTGCCAAAATTGTAGAATGAATGTACAATGAAGTGTTATGCAATCCCAAATGTCCAACCCTGAAAATGACTAAGAAAATAAATCATATAGACAAGCCTAACCCATTTCCATGCCTCTAGGGGTCAAGCTCATCATTCTAGGAGCTGTTTCAACCATATCTAAACTAGGAACTAGAAAATAGGCCATGAAACAACTTGCTTCTATATGCTAGGAATCTGATCCATTCACTCACATTTCACCTTTTGGTGAATGAATCTTCTAGAACAAGTAAAAATGTGCCAAAATTACATCATGGTTATGAAATTACATCAAGGTAGATTAAAAGTTACATGAAAAAGTGAAACTGGCCAAAACTAGGCGAAATTCTGAATTGTGGAGTGAAAAATAGGCCAAAATCCTCTATGCGCTGTGCCCAAAATCTCTATGCGTAGCACAACTTTGGAGCTGATTTTTAGGCCCTTCCCAAAGTCCAAATTGAGCTCATGATAGCTCGTTGGAAAGCCCTTCCTGTCTACTTTCCAACCCATGTGGAATTTCTAGACTTGGTGTCCATTTTCCCCTCCAAATGTTCAATCTCCCAAGACTAGTTCCTGTGTGTGCAAAAAGTGGCAGAAAGGCAATTTTCAAGGTGTTTTTGACCTTTAAGGCAACCCAGAACTTGATGAAATTCTTAGGCCATTCCTGAGCATGCATAAATTTTCATAAAAAATCCAGAAATGAAAATTTTTCCCTTTGAAGAGCTACCAATCACAAGCGCGCGCAAGGTGGCGCTACGCATCAGGCACAAAAACCTGTTTTGCGACCAAAAAATTCAAAAATGACAAAATTTTCTCCAAATTCCTTGAATATGGACTGAAGGTCCCTCATCAAGTGCAGCTTTGCCCAATATTTGGATCCTATCATGCCTTTTGCGATGCTTCAGTGCCCTCCTTAGCCTCGCTTTCAGGATCTTGATCTTTGCTTTGCAAACATGTGTGCGTGCCCAATAGTGGTTATTCATGTGTCGGAGCATGTTATTATATTTTTTTGCCTTCTCCAACAACTTCTCAAGATGCATGTTGACCCTCTCGAGCCAAGTCTCCCTATCGGCCTCAATCTCCCGCTCAATAGGTGTCATCTCGGATGGGCTTCTTCGGGCAGCTTGCTGGTTTTCACAGATGTTTTGCAACTCCATGATCGTCTGCTAATCGTCCAGCTGCTTATTCCACTACTCCAGATAGTCAATGATCCATTGTTCTCTCTGCAACTTTTCGTTCAATGTGTCGATCTCAGTTTTCTGCTCCTGAATGATCTCCCTCAGTTTTGGGTTTCGAGAGCTCATGTCCACATCAATCAATGTAAAATCAGTATCTTGACCTTCTAAAGGGCCTTCCTCCTACATAGACCTCTTTCCTCTGTCCTGTATCTGTACCTGTGCTGATGACGATGGCAACGAGACCCCTTCCACCCCGGGTGGAGATAGTACTCGTCGGGATGCTGCAAATAATGATCTCGTGCCTCTCTGATAAGTAACAAATATTGGCACACCGATAGGCTCTGTCCCGGGACCTTCAAACTGATGTGAAGGCTCACCTGCATCGTGAAATATCTCTAGAGGAGGCTGAGGGGCTGTAAAGAAGTCACGAGAAATGAAATCTTCCCAAGCAATGCCCTGCAATCCAAGCTGATGTACCACAATCATCTTGATGAGCGCATAATGATAGATGTTGTTGTATTGCTACTCTGGAGTCTTCTTTTGCACAAGAGTAGTCATCCTCTCTATGTTTCGGCACACAAAATATGGAATGTTCATCATCCTCAGTCTGGTGAAATGCATCAATAGTCTGATGTGGTATGCATAGAGGCGTTAGAATCAGCCCTCACAACTGAAGTACCTGATAATGAGTCTCATCAATGGTGCATAAGACTCCTTCAATAACTGGAATGGGAATACCCTGCTGAGATGCCTCACATAGCCAGGCTTGATGTATGGCTTGTAATGTACTCTATCCACCTATTGTATTTTGTTCCACTCCTCACCTACATTCGGTATTCTTGTTACCTGAGAAATGGTTTTTGGTGTCAAGGTGAAATTTACACCAGCGAGAGTAACATGACCATCACGCAAATGTAAAACAAACAACCGGGCTAACTCCTGATGATGCTGAGTCTGAGAAATCCTCTCACAATACTGATAGCATGATTGCTCTCGGAAACAAGCCATGGCAAGTGGGCAGGCCTCCAACTGAGTCAAAGAGGTGGGTTCTTCTCTCACATGTTTACCTCCTTTACGAGGCCTTCTCGGTGCATGAAGCTCTGTAGTAGAATCACTGTTTTTCTCATATGATGAATCTGTGTCCATCATGGTGTCACAAGTTTATGCCAACTGTATGCTGATCTGTATGAGGTGAAAATAGGATTTTGGTGTCCTTTGTCTGCAATTACCAAATGTATGCCAAGTAGGAAGGGACTGTGGGAAAAAAGGGACAGTGGGTATAGTGGACTGTGGGAAATAGTACAGTGGTAAAAATGTGATTCAGTCAAGTGAATTTTACAATGTGGGGATAGTCACTTGACTGTGTTTGGGAATTGGAAATTTTGCAAATGATATGGGAGATGGTAGGGTTTAGAGAAAATAGGATTTAGGAACAAGTGATATGAATGATTTTATAAGGGAATAGGGAAAAAAATGGAAGGCACTGTATGATGATATAACAGTGGTGGAGAAGGGAACCACAGATGGAAAATGGGATTTACAATACTTGGCACAAAAATCAGACCTTTAAAACTTGAAATCCAAACCCTAAGGAGCAGTTTCTTACCACAAGAGAGGGTTTATAATTTCACCAATCAAACTTTTAAATTTCTCCCTCCAAACAACACCCAACACAAGCTAAAATCAATGGCAAGAGCTCACAAACTTACTTGGAGCAAAAAGATTGAGTTGTTTTGGAAATTTGATGAAGTAGTAGTGAAAATCAGCTTGGAGGCTCTATGCGCTGCGCACAAAACACAGTGCGCCACGCGCGTTCAAAAACACACTTCAGTGGTCAGCTCTATGCGCCGCGACCTCCCGGTGCGTCGTGCCTACCTCCCAACGCGCCGCGCACTGATCTTCAACACACAGTCCAGCTTTAACAAATGATTTCACCTCTCCACAATTGAACTTCGATTTCTCTGATGTCTTCTTGAGTGCAAATGAATTGATAAATGTGGGAAATATCTTATATAGTCATGGATTTGATTTTTGTTTCTTACAAACCCATCTTTGTAATGTTTCAATTTTGGCACTTTCACATTTTTAATACAAATTCTGTTTTTTATTTCCACTTTGAATTTTTGACTTGAATGATGAAACTCTTGTCAATTTTTTGCAGGGATGACCTGATATGGAATTTGGCAAAGGCGACCAGGGCTACACCTGAAGATTTTAACAACTGAAAAACTTGGAAAATATACATGGTGTTTATTACAAAGGACAAAATGACGATTTTCTTCAAAACAGATTTTTGAAGAAAAGTCACGTTCAAGCAATATGACAATGAAATATTTGAAATGAAAACTTATTTTGAATCTCCCTCTGGCCTGCTGGCATTATTGAACACTTGGAAGACTGAATTCACGAAACCCTAGACCTAATGACTGAAGTGACTCTTTGCCCACCAAAAGACCAAACATTGACTGTCATTGACTGTAAAATTATTTTGATGAACTTCGATGAACAGACCTGAGCCAGCAAGTAAAAAACATGAGGGACATGAGTGACAAGACCCTTCTGTCAGAAGACTGATGCCCCTAATGGAATGCACATTACTGAGCTGAATGAGACACCTAAAATGAAATGCAACAAAAGAGATTTTTGATCTCTGATGGAGGGATGAACAGATCGACTCTAACATTGGCTCCAATGGGGATGGTAGCTCCTGGGAGGTGCCAAGAACTACAGATTTCTGGGAGAGTAGGCAGTGCCTTTGTCCATTGGGCTATGGAGTCCATTATTTGACAAATCAACACAAGACTGTTGACTGATTTATTGACTAAGAATCTGACTCAAACTGACTCAACTTTGAAACTGAAATGACTGAGAAAAACCGACTCGACAAACTCAAACCAAAACTGCAATCCATCTTCAGAATTATAGCCTTCACTTCGGGCCCCAAACTGAAGAAAATATCATAGTGCACACTTGCGATGAAACTGAAATAAATGGTATGTACAATGACAATGTGATCAGCAGAAAACATCTTAGAAATGGTACCGCTTGAGTAGCCAACCATTGACCGGCCCTCTTGGACAATCTTCCCCATTCATCTCCTTTAGAAGAAAAGCATTCTGACCTCGATATGCTGCATTTTTGAAGGGTCCTTTCCAGAGATTTTCGAACTTACTGTGCTTACCTTTATCCTCATTTCTGGCATCCCATTTCAGCACCACTTCTTCCAGTTGGAATTTTTCTGCCTTTTCTTTCCTGTTGTAGATCTTCTTGATTCTCTCCTGCAGCTTGAATGTGTTTTGAAAAACTTCTTCCCTCGTCTGCTACAAATGGATCATGTGATTTATTCATCTCTGCATATTATCTTCTTCACTGCCAGCTTCCTGTAGAATTTTTACCACCGGGACCACGAGAGATGTAAGGAACACTGTATCAACTCCATAAACCAACTCAAAGGGGGACATACCAATGGATTTATTCTGACTCACCTGATCAGCCCATAATGCATTGACCAGCTTCTTATGCCAACTCTTCTTGTTTATTTCCAGCAACTTTTTAATGATATTGACCAAAGATTTGTTGGAAGACTCTGCCAATCCGTTGCCTTGCAGATGATAGGTGGTTGAATGCCCCAAAATGATTTTATACTTGTCACAAAACTCAATCATCCTTTTTGATTTGAAAGCTGCTGCGTTGTTAGTGATCAACTTATTCGGGCAACCAAAACGAGACAAAATTTTATTCTCAAGGAAATAAATTATTACCAAATCCGTAGCTTGCCTGGTGGGAACTGCTTCAATCCATTTCGTGAAATAATATTTCGCTGTTAGGATCCATCTATGCTGTCCCAAAGAAGCGGGATGAATTTCGCCAATGAAATCCAAACCCCACTGCTGAAATGGAGCACTCACCTCAATGGGCTTAAGCGGCAAAGGTTGTAATTTTTGTCTTCCTTCAAAAATCTGACACTCATGGCAGCTTTTGACAGTCTTATACACATCAGCAAACAATGTCGGCCAATAGTACCTTGCTCTCAAAATCTTATTGGCTGTTGTTTTCCAAAACAGGTGACTGCCACAATCTCCTTTGTGAAAATCCTCCATAACCCGCTTTGCTACTTCTTCCACCAAACAATTCAGCAACACACCACCGGGATCTTTCCACTAAAGTGAATTATTCAAAACACAAAACTTAGCAGCCTTCAATTTCAAAGTTCTACTTTTGTTCCTAGCCATGCCGGGCGGTGGTGACAAATTTTGAAGCACATATACAATATATGAATACCAAGGAGATGTCACAAAAATTTTTGATACCTAAACTGATGAACTTTCCTCATTATCTTCAGACATAACAGCGATAAGATTGATGTCCAAAGCGTGCAAATTCGATTCAGCCATTAACTTTTCCAGCCCTTGTCCTTTGATAAGCTTTGTGGCCTTTATCTCTGCATCATACTCCAATAAGGCTGCAATCCATCTACCCCGTCTCCCTTCCAGATCTGTTTGTACCAAAACATCCTTCACAACAGCGTTAGGAACATAAGGAATAATATGAGAATGCAGAATATATACTTGAAAATCTTTTAATGCCTTCACAAGAGCAAGAGCTTGCTTCTCAATTATGTTATATTTCAGGGCTGCAACTCTTATAGTATGACTGAAAAAAGAAATTGGTTTTTCATGTCCATCTCTTTTCTGCATTAATACTGCTGCCATAGTATGTTCCAAAGCAAAAGAGAACAAAATAAAATCCTGAGTGTAATCTGGGCTGATCAAAACCGGAGCTGATGAAAGAACCAACTTCACTAGATTGAAAGACTTAACCACCTCTTTAGACCACTTTACTACACTATCCTTCTTAAGCATGTCTGTAATCTCTCTTAGATGTTCAGCAAGGTTAGGCACAAAATGGCGTAAAAAATTCATCTTACCATTAAAAGACTGAATCTCCTTCTTATTCCGGGGAAGATCAATTTTCTGAATTGCTTCAACTCGAGCTGGGTTAATACGGATGCCATCTTTTGAAATAATGTGACCAAGGAGTTTGCCCTCATCCATGGCAAACAAACTCTTCTTCAGATTGAGTGACACACCATACTTTCTACATCCCTGAATTTTTTTTTTCAAATGGTAAAGATGTTCTTCATCAGAATTGGAAAAGACTGTCAAATCATCAAGATACACAACTAAGAAGACATCTTTCTCATTCGCAAATGCCATATCCATTGCACGCTGAAATGTTGCACCAGCATTCTTTAAACCGAAAGGCATTTTGGCGTAATGGAAAGTTCCCCACAGAGTGGTGAACACTGTTTTGTCTCTATCATCCTCATGGACCAAAATTTGGTTATACCTAGAATAACCATCGAGTAGTGACATACGAGATGCTCCAACTACTCGCTGCAATATGTGATCCATTTTAGGCAGTGGATAATTGTCTTTCAAAGAAACCTTGTTCAAATTCCTAAAATCAATGTACAAACGAATCTCACCTGTCTTTTTGCGAACGGGCACCAAATTGGAAATCCAATATGAAAATCTTATAGGAACAATGATACCAGCCTTGTATAATCAATTCACCTCTTTTTCAATCAAGGGCAGAAATTTCGGATTTATCCTTCTCAACTTCTGCCTGAAGGGCTTCTGATTTGGCTTAATAGGAATGGTGTGCTGAATTATATTGGTATCATACGTCTTTAAATCTGAATAGTCCCAAGAAAAAGCATCAGCAAAAGAGGACAAAAAACTCACATATTTTGCTTTTACCTCCAGTGGCAATGATTTGGATAACTTCACCATCTTTGGATTTTCAGCTGTTCCAATGTTCACGTCTTCAACTCCCTTTTCAGTTGGCCGCAAGGTTGGCTTTCTAGCTAGGTCATCTTGATCAAAGAGCTCTTCTAAGGGTATCAAACCCTTAGGAATGACATTATCTTTCAGCTGCAACACTTCCATCTTATTTATTTGCACATCAGCCTCACCATCATCATACTCCATGTCAATTGAGGTGTCTTTGAATTTACCTTTGTTTTGCAGAAATTCATCAATCTCATCATCATCTTGGAATACTTTCCAAAACCTTTGATTATCCGGGACAGTCGAACGATGTTTCACATGGATTTCAAACTTATTACTTGAGTTCATTGGGATCTTCAAATTACTAGCTTCCTTAGCAAGAGCATCCGCAATACCATTCTGAATGCGAGGGATACAAGTTAAAGTATAGTCTGAAAACAATTTCAATAAATCAAGAACATCATTTCGATAAGCCCGCATTCGAGGATGCTTAGCTTGATACTCACCCTTCACTTGTTTAATTACCAACTCGGAGTCGCCATAGACTGCAATTCTCTTAGCATTCAACTTCCTAAGTATTTTCAGACCAGCGATCAAAGCTTCGTATTCTGCCTCATTATTCGAACAATCAAATGCTAACTTGAAAGAACAAACTCTCACATTACTAGGTACCTTGTTTGGGGCGGAAAAAGGAATACGTACCCAAATACCGATTCTGGCACCATCACTCCCAACTGCACCATCGAAATCCATAGTCCATAAACCTTCTTCATCTTCCTCCAAGTGCTGAAATTTCGTTTGCTCTGTTATTTCTGCTTGCTGTCCCTCAACTTTCTGCTGCTTTTGGGAGGCCGATTGCTCAGTGGAACTCTCAAGTTCTTGTATCTCTTTCATCAAAACTTCTCTGAAATTTTCTGTAATCTCCGGATTGTCTTCCGCTTCAACTAACTAACTATCTACATCATTGAAACTATCTGAATACAAAACAAAAGACTCTAATCTGTATGTACATAATTAATCGGATGATTTATCGGTTTCTCCTTGCTGGTGATCATATAATTCATCTTTTGTTCCTGATATAATCTTCTCATCTGACCGAACACAGGAATGGTAGCATAGGAGAAATCAAGCTGCAAGGTTCCCTTCAATTTTGCTCCCCAAGATCTGGAAAGAAGCATGCCAAATCTAGGAGGAATTTCTGCCACAACCACATCCATCAAAACATTCTTCACTGGAATCTGATCTAAACTTAACACCAAATCTTTAGTAAGCCCAATGCATATTACTCTGATGGAATCAAAAGAATACAGATCATGATATTTTCGAGTGATGTCCAATCCCAATTTCTCCATAATCACCTTCGGCATGAGATTGTGAGAAGCTTCGGAATCAAACATGGCATTATGTAACACAAAATCATGCAATCTAAGACTGATATAAAAAGGTGGAATATCACTATCGGGAGACTCACCATCCAATGTTGGTCCAAATATCAACTTAGGTTGATCATCTTCCACATTCAGCATATCAGACATTGGATCGAAATTCAAAATTTTCGATACTTGACCCTTGTAGCTGCTATTTCTCATTAACTCAGTCAAAGGAATGGAAACTTTCAACTTAGAAATCTCACTCTCTAAGTTAAAAGCTGAAGTTTTTTCTACCTCTTTGGCTGGAGCATCCTTCTTTTCAAATTTCTCCTTCGATACAATTGGCTGATTTGATCTTTCACTTGCTAATGGAGTCTTGCTTGTAGTAGGATCAGCTACATCTTTTCCCTTCTTCTGTGCAATGGGTGTATCATTCTTTGATGCTGAAACTTCTTTTCTCTTTTGGATTGGGTTGATAGGCACATATCTATTTTTAAGTGAATATTGTTTCTGCTGGGTGGACAAAGCATTCATATAACCTCTCCGATACTCATCTGACTCTTCTTCAAGAGCTGTCTCATTTGCGAAGATAAAATCCTCATAGATTTGTTCAGTTGGACTTTCTACATACTCCTCATCTTCAGTGATAAAGGTTGGCATGTCATCAGGTGTAAAAAAGTGATTTTCTTCTCCAATTACATTGTCTTCATCATCTGATTCGGGACCAACGAAATTCTACTGTAAAGGATTTTTTACTTGCTGTTGTGGCGGTGGTTCTTGTGCTCGCTGCTCTCATTGTTTGACCCTGAATTGAGGTTGCTGCTGTCCACAAAAGTTGGGATTTTTGATCTGCGGTTTGGGCTTATCAAGCGTCATTATTTCAAAAATCTTCTCCACTTTGCGAAGTAGTTGATCTGAAGTAGAAGCTTCTTCCTTTATCATGACTTTCTTCTCTGCTTTCAATCTAGCTCTCTTATCATTCAAATTTTCTTCCACACTCACCGCAATTTTCTGCATATCCTCCAAAGTGGGTGGATCTCTTTCCCGTAATGATTAGGCCATGTCTGGATCAAAACCATCGAGAAACTTAAGAAAATTTGACTTCTTAGATGGCCTCAAATCATCAGGAATTGCATTATAAACTGCATTAAATCTAATAATATAGTCTTGGATGGACTCACCAGCATTGCGCTTGATCTTGGTATATTCAGAAGTGATTTGAAGAGGATATTTCTTTATTTCCCACCGATCTAAAAATTGTCTCTGCAGCTCGGCCAATGTAGCAATACTTCTGGGCTGCAAAGCTCTGAACCACTTACGTGCTTCACCTCCAAAAGTTTTCACAAACAATCTCATAGTCACATTTTCTTCGTCGATTTCATGAAGATCAAAGAAGTCTACCATTCTGTTAATATGCTGCTGAGTAGGAACACTCTGAGGAGTACCATCAAACAATGGGATCTTACTTTTATAATCAGCGGGCATAGCATCCAAGTTTGGAGGCAAGACAAGGGGTGCGAATCTAGCAGCCATTACTCTTGGTGGATTTATAATCTGTCTTGGAGAAACAATAGGAGTAGGAGCAATAGATGTACAGGGTGTAGGTGGTGGGGATGGAGGAGAAACTACTGCAGATTGTTGATCAAAATTAGATGGTTGCATGGGAATATTAGGAATGAAAGGAGGCTGGGTATGAACTTGTGAATCAGAAGTAACTGCTGATGGACCAAGACTTTCAGAAGCAGATTTGATAAAATCAGGAATATTTGTTGCCACAATTGAGTTTTTAATGTTGAAGATGTAACTATCAATGGATTTATTAGCTTGTTCAATCTCAGCATACTTGATAAACTCGAGATTTATGACAGTAGAACCAATAGCACTTTCAGATTTAGTTTCAAACAATGACAACTCAAATTGATCATCAAACTCAATATCTTCAAGGAATTTAAATACAGTAGGGCATGAATGAGATTTGAAAAGAGGGATCATAGGACTTTCTCGACGAAGAATTCTTGAAATCAGATTGGGGTTCTCATACACTGGAGGTGGATCGGGATCCGGATTTTCTCTTGTATGTCTTCTGGAAGCCAGTGTGTTGGATTAATTTCCAAGATCAAAGGGACAAAACTAGCTTGTTCAGCCTATCAAATTCTAGACTCATCACCCAAAAGTCTAGAAAGATCTAATATACTGGGGTAATTTACAAGTCAATTGTCATGTTCACAAGCTAGACAGGAGATTGACTGAAGCAGCGTTTATCTACTTTCGCTGATGCAAAGCAAAAGCATTTCAAAGGCTACCTGGCATAACTTGAGGCTCCGTCTGTAGCTTATAAAAAAAATAACACCAAAAAGCAAACCATTTTCTTCCCCACTATGGTTTCCACTATGTTATTGCCTAAATCTACCTTAGGCTGAAGGAATGCAGAGTTTAGGGTAACATCAAACCACGCTCAGTCTGGTAGCTAGCCCTACCAGAACAGGAGAGGGCTCTCTCCAGGTCAATCTCAGCGAAAATTAATCGATAGGGCGTGAGATGACCGAAATAAAAGCTAATTTTAGGCTAGGTATATAGGTAAAAGGATTTGATTTGATTTTTTGGGGGTTTTTTGTTGGATCAAGGGAAAGGCAGTTTTGGGTGCAGGGATTAGGCCTAGTTTTTGCAGAGTTCTGATTGGGGCGAGGAAGGCAAGTGTTTTGATGCTTTAGATTGATTGAATGGATGGATCAAACTGGTGAGGATCTGAAGAGGGAAAGAGGGTCTCAAGATTCCTCCTCAAACAGATGAAAACATGGAAAACTAAACCAAACTGAAGGCAGAGCAAAGAAAACTATGAATTCTACCTTTATACCTTGTTTGTTCAATTTAAGAAGAAAGAAGAATAAAATTGGTACACATAAACATCAATGAACTTAAAAATACATGGAGAAAAACACCATCAAAACACAGAGCCACAAGGATCCCAAAGAGGGCTACAAACCCTGGTCTTTTCCTTTGCCAAAATTGCAGAATGAATGTACAATGAAGTGCTGTGCAATCCCAAATGTCCAACCCTGAAAATGACTGAGAAAATACATCATATAGACAAGCCTAATCCATTCCCATGCCTCTAGGGGTCGAGCTCATCATTCTAGGAGCTGTTTCAACCATATCTAAACTAGGAACTAGAAAATAGGCCATGAAACAACTTGCCTCTATATGCTAGGAAACTGATCCATTCACTCACATTTCACCTTTTGGTGAATGAATATTCTAGAACAAGTAAAAATGTGCCAAAATTACATCATGTTTATGAAATTACATCAAGGTATATCAAAAGTTACATGAAAAATTGAAACTGGCCAAAACTAGGTGAAATTCTGAGCTATGGAGTGAAAAATAGGCCAAAATCCTCTACGCGTCGCGCTCAAAATCTCTATGCATATCACAACTTTGGAGCTGATTTTGAGGCCTTTCCCAAAGTCCAAATTGAGCTCATGATAGCTTGTTGAAAAGCCCTACCTATCTACTTTCCAACCCAAGTGGAATTTCTGAATTTGGTGTCCATTTTCCCTCCAAAAGTTCAATCTCCCAAGACTGGTTCCTTTGTGTGCAAAAAGTGGCAGAAAGGCCATTTTCAAGGTGTTTTTGACCTTTAAGGCAACCCAGAACTTGATGAAATTCTTAGGCCATTCCTGAGCATGCATAACTTTTCATAAAAAATCTAGAAATGCAAAGTTTTCGCTTTGAAGAGCTACCAATCACAAGCGCGCACAAGGTGGCGCTACGCATCGGGCAGAAAAACCTGTTTTGCTACCAAAAAATTCAAAATGACAAAATTTTCTCCAAATTCCTTGAAATAGGGACTGAAGGTCCCTCATCAAGCACTATGCTCATCCAAAGAAGCTTCGGCCAAGATTTGGAGCCTATCATGCCTTTTGCGACGCTTCAGTGCCCTCCTTAGCCTCGCTTTCAGGATCTTGATCTTCGCTTTGCAAACATGTGTGCATGCCCAATAGTGGTTCTTCATGTGTTAGAGCATGTTCTTATCTTTTTTTTCCTTCTCCAACAGCTTCTCAAGATGCATGTTGACCCTCTCGAGCCAAGTCTCCCTATCGGCCTCAATCTCCCGCTCAATAGGTGTCATCTCGGATGGGCTTCTTCGGGCAGTTTTCCAGTTTTCACGGATGTTTTGCAACTACATGATCGTCTGCTGATCCTCCAGCTTCTTATTCTACTACTCCAGATAGTTAATGATCCATTGTGCTCTCTGCAACTTGTCGGTCAATGTGTCGATCTCAGTTTTCTTCTCCTGAATTATCTCCCTCAGTTTTGGGTTTCGAGAGCTCACGTCCACATCAATCAATGTAAAATCAGTATCCTGACCTCTTGAAGGGCCTTCCTCCTACATAGGCCTCTTTCCTCTGTCCTGTACCTATACCTGTGCTGATGATGATGGCAACAAGACCCCTTCCACCTCGGGTGGAGATAGTACTCGTCAGGCTGCTGCAAATAATGATCTCGTGCCTCTTTGATAAGTAACAAATATTGGCACACCGATAGGCTCTATCTCGGGACCTTCAAAATGATGTGAAGGCTCACCTGCATCATGAACTATCTCTAGAGGAGGCTGAGGGGCTGTGAAGAAGTCACGGGAAATGAAATCTTCCCAAGCAATGCCCTGCAATCCAAGATGATGTACCACAATCATCTTGATGAGCGCATAATGATAGATGTTGTTGTACTGCTGCTCTGGAGTCTTCTTCTGCACAAGAGTATTCATCCTCTCTATGTTTCAGCACATAAAATATGGAATGTTCATCATCCTCACTCTCGTGAAATGCATCAATAGTCTGATGTGGTATGCATAGAGGCGTGAGAATCGGCCCTCACAACTGAAGTACCTGATAATGAGTCTCATCAATGGTGCATAAGACTCCTTCAAGAACTGGAATGGGAATACCCTACTGAGCTGCCTCACATAGCTAGGCCTGATGTATGGCTCGTAATGTACTCTATCCACCTGTTGTCTTTTGTTCCACTCCTCACCTACATTCGGTATTCCTGTTGCCTGAGAAATTGTTTCTGGTGTCAAGGTGAAATTTACACCAGCGAGAGTAACATGACCATCACGCAAATGTAAAACAAACAACCGGGCTAACTCCTGATGATGCTAAGTCTGAGCAATCCTCTCACAATACTGATAGCATGATTGCTCTCGGAAATAAGCCATGGCAAGTGGGCATGCTTCCAACTGAGTCAAAGAGGTGGGTTCTTCTCTCACATGTTTACCTCCTTTATGAGGCCTTCTCGGTGCATGAAGCTCTGTAGTAGAATCACTGTTTTTCTCATATGATGAATCTGTGTCCGTCATGGTGTCACAAGTTTATGCCCAGTGTATGTTGATTTGTATGAGGTGAAAATAGGAGTTTGGTGTCCTTTGTCTGCAATTACCAAATGTATGCCAAGTAGGAAGGGACTGTGGGAAAAAAGGGACAGTGGGTATAGTGGACTGTGGGAAATAGTACAGTGGTAAAAATGTGATTTAGTCAAGTGAATTTTACAATGTGGCGACAGTCACTTGAATGTGTTTGGGAATTGGAAATTTTGCAAATGATATGGGAGATGGTAGGGTTTAGGGAAAATAGGATTTAGGAACAAGTGATATGAATGATTTTATAAGGGAATAGGGAAAAAAAGGGAAGGCACTGTATGATGATATAACAGTGGTGGAGAAGGGAACCACAGATGGAAAATGGGATTTACAATACTTGGCACAAAAATCAGACCTTTAAAACTTGAAATCCAAACCCTAAGGAGCAGTTTCTTACCACAAGAGAGGGTTTATAATTTCACCAATCAAAATTTTAAATTTCTCCCTCCAAACAACACCCAACACAAGCTAAAATCAATGGCAAGAGCTCACAAACTTACTTGGAGCAAAAATATTGAGTTGTTTTGGAAATTTGATGAAGTAGTAGTGAAAATCAGCTTGGAGGCTCTGTGTGCCGCGCACAAAACCCAGTGCACCACGCGTTATATGCGCCACGCGCGTTCAAAAACACACTGCAGTGGTCGGCTCTATGCGCCGTGACCTCTCGGTGCGTCGCGCCTACCTCCCAACGTGCCGCGCACTGATCTTCAACACACAGTTCAGCTTTAACAAATGATTTCGCCTCTCCACAATTGAACTTCGATTTCTCTGATGTCTTCTTGAGTGAAAATGAATTGATAAATGTGGGAAATATCTTATATAGTCATGGATTTGATTTTTGTTTCTTACAAACCCACCTTTTATAATGTTTTAATTTTGGCACTTTCACATTTTTAATACAAACTCTGTTTTTTGTTTCCACTTTGACTTTTTGACTTGAATGATGAAACTCTTGTCAATTTTTTGCAGGGATGACCTGATACAGAATTTGGCAAAGGCGACCAGGGCTGCACCTGAAGATTTTAACAACTGAAAAACTTGGAAAATATACATGGCGTTTATTACAAAGGACAAAATGACGATTTTCTTCAAAACATAGTTTTGAAGAAAAGTCACGATCAAGCAATATGACAATGAAATATTTGAAATGAAAACTTATTTTGAATCTCCCTCTGGCCTGCTGACATTATTGGAAACTTTGAAGACTGAATTCGTGAAACCCTATACCTAATGATTGAAGTGACTCTTTGCCCACCAAAAGACCAAACATTGACTGTCATTGACTGTAAAATGATTTTGATGAACTTCGATGAACAGACCTGAGCCAGAAGGTACAAAACACTAGGGACATGAGTGACAAGACCCTTCCGTCAGAAGACCAATGCTCCTAATGGAATGCACATGACTGAGCTGAATGAGACACCTAAAATGAAATGCAACAAAAGATATTTTTGATCTCTGACGGAGGGATGAACAGACCGACTCTAACAGGAATATAAGTTACAAATGTACATAGTAAAGAAACACAGTTTACCTACTCTACACTAGACTAAGTTATTCTTAACTATTTCCTATGTGTCAAAATATCCTAACATTTTTCTCCTGCCTCACTAAAACTGAAAAAAACTAAGCTTTACTTTCTCTGGGCTCGTTAAAATTTTACATTCAAAGAACAACATGAGTTTTATTTTTGTGTATTTTCAAACTATTTAGACGTGAAAAATACATTGAGTTACCCCTTCACTGGACTCATAAAATTTAATTGTGTAGGACTCATCAATCATGACGAGACTGAACCACTCCTTCTTAGGGTTCGTTAAAAATACTTCGGAGGATTGATCCAAAGGATGATCTTATAGGATAAGAAAATTTTATCCTCCTCAAGATTTTGTAAAAATAAAGAGGTACTTGCTAGTAATGGTGGTTGAAAATTGGGAATAAGCATTCATTTTTTGTATTACAGAAGGAAGCATTTTTTGCATTCATTTTATTGTGTCCGGGTTGGGAAATCCATTTGCCTCATAGTTAATCGAACCTCATTGAAAGTTTTTATTTTGTTTTGGGTATTATTTTTGAGTCAAATTATACCAAATCTGAGTGTCATGTATCCAATATGTTCAAGAGAAGTCCAACCTTAGTCAAAATTACCTTGCATATCATAGCCTTCAATCACATCAGTCTTCCATGAGTCAGTCCTAAATCACTCGAAATTGTTCTTCAAAACTTAACATGATTTTTGTGTCATACGTCCTCCTCCGACAGATCGCTTCCTATCGATTTTAGCTCACTATCGAGGAATTTCATCTGGAAACCCTCTTCAGTACCTTGAGGCATGCATGCCCTAATGGAAATTTTTTCGCCTTTGACAACAAGTTATCATCATTGACCTTTGTTCGAATGATTCTATGAGTGTTCAACTTCAGGACATATTTTCACACTCCATAGATTGTATTGGGAGTACCTTGAGGACCATTTTCATTAATGGTGGTTTCTCTTGCGCACGTTAATGGTTCACATCATTGACTTGGTAATCAATTTGTTTCTACCATGTTTGAATTCAAGAAATTTACTCACGCGATTAGATTTGCACATCGATAGAGATGGAGATCAAGACCCTAGAACTAGTTTCATCCATCTAGGCTACGTGGAGTTATTAAATATTCATGATTGTAAATATAGATCCATTGATGGTTGTGTCCTTATTTTTTCTACTATTGACATGGATATTTGTGTATTTCCCTATTGGTTCATCGAGTTATGTTTACTCTGAGTATGGGAATACATACCTCAGTGATGTTTATATGAAATAATGATATGGTAATCCTTGATTGTTTTCTTTAGTTCTTCAACCAATTGGGCTCTGATTTGAACCTTTGACATGATAAAACACTTCAGTCATCAAACACATTTTCTAGCTTTGCACTTTAGGGGCCAATCCGTTACACTAAATTTTTTCACCATGATTGTCGATTCAGATCTCTCACCATTCGATGAGTGTTTTAAGTGAATCCCCTATGAAGATTAAGTAAAAAAATACCAGGGACAAAATGCATTTTGGGTTACACTACCTAAAAATCATTTTTAAGCATTTTAACAGTTTCACTTAACAAAATCTGCACATGTGCAGTTCCTTCCACTGTAACATGCAAATATCTGTGCACTTTCTTCCACTATAAACTGCGTAGTTTTGTTCACACAAGTAAAAATAAAAATCAAGTTCTAGAATATTTGGTGGAGGAACCTTATCTAAATTAGATACCTCGAACAACTACATACCCGTGTCTCATCCCTTGGATCATGGAACTAATCGCTTCTTCTTAAGCATAATATCCTTTGATAATAGGAACTAGAAACCTCCACATCCTTCCTATAAATTGAGCATAGGACTGAAGGAATGAGAGAGTTAGATTGGTAAAATATGTTGTTTGTTTTGGGTATGAATATATTGTCATCAAGGGAAGGAAAGGAGACCATTGGAAGAGGCTTGTGACATCAAGGCAACTAGGTTGAAAGCTTTTTTTCCCTTAGAATATAATACAAAGTGATTTTTTTTTCCTAATTGTGTTTAGTTTGATGTTATTTGCGAGATTCCTTTATCACTCGCGTGGTTTATAGCTTATTATTGATTTGATTCTATGTTGTATGTTAAGTTAGGTATTTAATTTACCTTTGATTTTATATGAAAGATTATTTGATCCCTTTGAATGTTTTTATCTATGCAGATCTCTTTTAGAGCTTCATGGAGAAGTTGTGGAAAACATTTGGAAAGCCTTTAAGGTATTGCGGGAGATCTAGCTATGGAAAGCACTGAAAGGAATTCTACAAGAACTTCATTGATAGTTAAGTGATCCTTCAGATACTATATGTTTCATGTTTTAGTTATTGTATAAGGAAAGGTAGCAATTATTTTGATGTTTGTTTCTAGTTTTCCTTAGGAATCTAGGGAGATCGCTCTTGTTTGCAAGAGGTATTTGTTCACATAATAACATGTAATATCTGCTCCTACAAATCTATTCCATAAGAGCTCACAGCTAAAATATGGTTCAACTACACTCTCCTACTGAGAGGATCCACAACCATGTTTTATTTTCCCTTGATGTACCTCATCTCAAAATCAAACTCACTGAGGGTAGAAAACCATCAAGATTTCTTGGAATTCATATTGAGTTGGTTAAATAGATACCTCAATCCACTATGATCACTCATCAGAAAAAACATATTGCCAAGGAGATAGTGTCTCCACATCTTCAATGCATGAATGATGGCTTCCAACGCAAGATCATGAGTCAGGTAATTCCACTCATGTTTATTCAACTTCATTGATTCATAGCAAACCACTTTCCCTTCATGCATCAGGACTCCACCAAGTCCTTCCTTGCAAGCATCTGTACAAACCACAAACTCCTTATCAAGATCTGTAATATTCAAGATCAAATATTTTGTAAGAAAATGGTTCAAATGCTCAAAAATTGTTGTATACTCTTTATTTCATGCAAACTTCTTCCCTTTCCTCTTCAAAGATGTGATAGGATAGCCAATATTTGAGAAGTTCCCGATGAACCACCTGTAATAGCTTGCTAGTCCCATTAATGATGTGACCTCATACACATTCCTAGGACTTGGCCACTCCATGATAGCTTTAATATTTTTTGGATCTACTGATGTCCCTTCCTTGGAAATAACATGTCCCAAGTAATGAATCTGAGTCTAAAAGAAAAATCACTTGATGAGCTTGGAATATAACTAATGCTCTCTCAACAACCAACACCAATGCTAGGCATGTTGCATGCTCCTCATCGTTCTCTGAATATACCAATATGTAATAAAAAAATACTATCACAAACTTATCTAGGTAAGGGTGCAACACATTCTTCATCAAACACATTAATGTGGCTAGAGCATTGGTAATACAAAATGGAACCACCACAAACTCATAGTGCCCATACCTTGTGTGAAATGTAGTCTTATAGATGTCTTCTTCTTTGTTGCGCACTTGATGATATCTTGATCTCAAATCAATATTTTAAAACACTGCAACTCCCTTAAGTTGATCAAACAAGTCATCAATCTATGGAAATGGATAGCTTTTCTTGATAGTCAGCTTGTTCATCTAACTATAATCACTAAAAAAAATAAGAGTACCATCCTTCTTCTTTAAAAATAATATTGGTGTACCCCAAGGCAATACACTTGGCCTAATGTATCCCTTTTCAATCATTTACTTAAGTTTCAAATTCAGTTCCACCAATTCTAGAGTAATCATCTTGTACAGTGCCTTATGCTCCCGACATCAACTCAATAGAAAATTACACCTCTCTGTAAGGAGGAAACCCTGGAATATCTGCAGGAAACATATCTTGAAACTATTGAAAAATAGGATACCTCTTCAAGACTTCATTATCCTCATTCTCTTTCCCTTTAGCACTGAAAATATGAACTACAAATAATACACATCTCTTCCTGTGATTGTTCTTTTCCTGCATAGTTGTAACCATTCTCACGAATGTAGGCCTCTTCTTTCCCTACAAGATTCTCTTTTATCCCTCATCATCCAGGTGCTCAATGGACTTGTCATAGAAATATACCTTATTCATGTGAATAAATAGCAAATCCATGCCCAAAATCATGTTATATGAACCCAAGGAAATAACATTTAGGTGTGTTGTTGCAAGCATACCATTAAGCTCAAATGCACAAGATCTCACCCAATGATGAACTCTTCTCTTAGTCTCTATAGCCAACTGCACCAACCAATATTTTTCATGCACTTATTTATTGAACTAGAACTGATCACTAGGTCAGGACTAATATAGTTATAAATAGACCTAGGATCAATCAAAATAGAAACATCTTGATCACAAATCTTACCTTCCATCTCGATAATAGATTCCTAATGATCTTCCTTCCTATTATCCATTGTTGCATGGATCTGGGGAATACTCTAGCCTACATCTCCAACTATCTGTACCTCCTAAGAACTGTATATTTGAGGCTTTTCACCTTGATGTGACAGATAATACCTCCTACGATGATCTCCACCACAAGTCCAACACCTCAAAGGTTTCCTTCCATCACCTTTATTCTGCTACTCCTCAAGCTAAGACCCATGTCCTCTCTAAATTGCAATGAAATTCTTATGAGGTCCCACATTCTCCTTGTCACCTGCATCCTGAGATATTCATCACTTCTTAGGCCATTTTCCTTTAGTATTCTCATTACCTTTCCAGTCACACTTGAACTTTGGCTTGCACTTAGACTTCTCATAACAATGCTTAAGCTTTCCAATGACCAAGGCTCATCATACTCAATTTGACCTTTAAATTCTAAGGGAAATCCATTGATGAACCTTTCGACCTTTATTTTCTCATTGATGTAGGGCACATACCTCAAAAATTGTAGAAACTTGGTCATGTGCTCTTCATCTGTCATGAAACCCATCCTAAGCTCATAGAATTTCTTGGCCTTCCCATCATAATATCTCTTAGACAAGTACTTCTTCCTGGAGATTCTTTTAAACTCATTACAACTCAGTTCCTTTTCACCGATGCCTTCGATACGCTCAACATATTCCCACCATATATCAATTTTTCCCTTGAGACTGGAGGTAGTTATCTCGGTTTTCATGTTCTCTCAATAATCATGCAATCTGAATAACTTTTTCATCCCAAGTAGACATGCTTCTGCATATTTTGATTTCTCCACTTCCCCATCAAAAGTAGGAAGCTTGGTTATCCTGAAATCATATGGAAAGTACCCCCTCTCACTCCTCATGTAAGTATGTTGTTGGTAATGATGATGATTTCTATCAAACTCAAAGCTAGAATGGAATCCATGAGTGTTAGCCTAGCTTTCAGGTGTATCCAAAGATCTTCCATCTATGACTATAACATATATTTCCATCATGTGTCTTCTCTAAGACCTATTACCATATGCCCCATTTTTCTTTTCTTCCTGTCCATAATTGATCCCCAGTTGTCCCTTCTTCTGCAAATATGTAAGGCTCTAAAGAATGAGTGCATTAACCTCGTATTTATTTTCTTGAGCTCTAGGAAGTATTTCTTGTGCCTCAATCAACCTGTTATTATCTCCCTTGCAACTTCAAATCTCTACCCTTAGACTCCTTAGTGTATTTGTTAGATCAGAAGAATACTCTTCTCCTTGTTGTTCAACTGAATTTTCCTATTCCATTGATTTCACATCACGCCTGTAAGGGGAGTCATGTGAACTGTAGTCCACCATTATTCTCTCCATTGCTGATTTTATATTTCCTACAAACATACCATGTTAGATAAACCAGATAGAAGACATAATAAAAATCATACCTCAGTGTATCTTAGGGGAGGCTATGACATCTGCACAGCTCAATATATGTTGGCATGATATACATATATGTGTATATATATATATATATAGCAACACATATCAACATTGTGATGCATGCATGATAATAATACAAAATTGTAATAATAATTGCACGCATAATAACCATACCTTGAGGTCCAGTGTTGCAACCTTGCTACGATACCACCTTGTAACCACCCAATCCCACATTTACCCACTTTTACAAGCTTTCTAGGGTATACATGAGCTAATTTTTACTTTGACACGAACCGACCTCCAAGTTCCAGTAATGGGATTAGGGCCTACTAACCATAAACATATTACCATCCCTCAGGGACATTAGATCACCCAAGTGACTGACAACCATGGGTTATCAATCCCAAAGTTGGAACTCTATCTTCTCAATATTTTCACCCCAACCATAGGATTGACACACTATGCATGTTGTTAGAAGGCTCCGACCACACTCATGATCTTTCCTGCATGTGGTTATAACTGAAATTCTTCAATTTAGAGGGTGTGGTTGTGAGATCAGTGCCACTTTTTCAAAGTTGACCTATAGGCCACTTCCCATAACAACCCATAATTTTCTAGAAGGATAAATTCCCTCTAAAGCTAGCTGCAACAACACTTGTTAGGACATGCATACATTAACCATTCCATAACTAATCAAATCATGAACAAGATCCATAGTAAGAGAACATCATTCAACCATGCTTATAACCAGCATATAACCATAATAAAATCCATGACAAACCATCCATAAAATAAACACAATAACCATCACATTTTCTCATAGATCACAATAGGAAATTGCCTCATATTAATCATATGCAAAGGCCAACCAAGTCAGGTACTTCCATGTATCACCTGACCATAGATCGGGTTGAACCAAATCTATCTTTCAGCCAGTCACCCCCATTCCATATTCCAAGCAATAATGTGGGATCATATGGGTCAAACCAAAATAGAACTGACTAGGGCTTCCAGAGGAGAAACCACCTCAACCCTAAACCACAACAATTTCACCTAAATCGGTCCAGAAATCACTAACATAAAAATAAGCTCAAATGCATCTAACTTCATTCACTAGCTCTAGAGGATTTTTCTTGTCTTTTTCCATCTGTCAAGATTTCTAGGAGAAATCCCATCTCCAACCTTGACCCTTGGGAATTTTCCTGAGACCACCTCAACTAGGATCTAAGCCTACTGGCCATCTAAAGATTAATCAAGATAGAGAACCCATTACATCATGGCTATCTAGGAAATTGCAAGGCAAGGCTAAAGCCATTGTCAATTTAGGAAAATCCCATTCCAATGAAAACAAATAACCAAAGAACCACATGCATGTACCATGCATCCAAATCTTAGAAAGGAAATCACACATGCAACTTGTTATCTACAATAAAAACAAGTTTTAGTTGTTTATCCAACCTTCTTTTATGTTTCCCACAATTCCTTTGCTTGTCCTTTGATTTTTTCTCTCCAAGTCCAAGTGAATGTTAGGATGCTCCAAGAATAATCTAAGTTTGCAAGAGTGTAAGAGAGATAGAATGAACAATATTTGAGCCAAAAAATATGAAAAGTTGAACTAACAAAAGTTGTGAATTGTTTCTCTCTAGCCTTTTTATCATTGATGTCTAGACTCTTCCTTTCCTTTTTCTTTTTTTCTTCACTTTCCTTAATTTTCTCTCTAATTTCCCTTGCATGCATATTTTTGTCTCTTAATCTTCCTTTTCTCTTATTTTCCTTTATTTCCTTAATTAAATTCCATTTATTTCCTCTTTTCCAATTTCCATAAACATTAATAAACTGTAAGCGATTCCCACTACAATTTTACCCACCATTCAGCTTGGAATACATGTCCCATGACCTTGGTTTAGTTTATTTACATGAAAAATAAACCAGTGGCTCTTATAGTATGTGAGTATTCTTCACAGTGACTACGTTTACTTTTCAAACTTCACACTTTTCATGCATCATATGACTAAGCTATCGATACTCTTCCATATTTATGCAATATCTTTACCAATATTTATGTCATTTGCATTAGTTCCATAATCATCATATTATAACCAAGTTGATGTCAAGGACATATTTTACATGTAGGTTTCCATGAAGGACAACACGTTAACCATAATTCCAACAACTTATCTCTCTCTCTCTCTCTCTCTCTCTCTCTCTCTCTCTCTCTTTCTCTATGGACATAACATAGTGAGGAATAATCAATTTGAAAGGAAATGAGAGGTTTCAGTGGCAGTATTATGATAGGAGCCTCCATTTTTAAATCATGTTTTCCCCTAAATAATCTGGATATGATCCTTTAATTTCGACATAGGCTTCATAGTTTTGAGTTTTCCGAATAGGATAGGAATATTTGTAGGAAATGATGGAACAAAATGATAGGGAATGAGTTATAATGTGTTATCATTGAAATTTATGGGCCTTTTAAACTTTATAATCAGTGCATCAACTCAAAAATAGATAGTTTATACTTTAATAAAATCGATTGATTATTCATAATGTTACCTTATTGCATTACCTCACATTTTTTCTTTGATTTTTCTTTGCTTCCAGGTCCAAAGTATTTTTCTAATGAATCAACTACGAAATGTTCAACTAGCTACAAAATGTTGTCAGTCTTCAAGATTTTTCTTTCAATTCTTCATAGTACTTGTTGATACTAAAGTTGATGATGTTTATGAAAGTTGATAGATTTTGATGAGAGGTCTTTAAAAGAGAAACAAAATCTTCAAACTAAAAAATTACTTTCAAAGAGGAAAGGAAAGAAAAGAAAGTGAAAAACCAAGTTAACAAAATACTTTGGTTTTCAACTAGGATTTTTTGCATAGTATATGCTAGAAATGTTGGTTTTCGTAATTATGCCTACTATATGTGTGTGTGTGTGTGTGTAGAAAATAAATCAATTTTATTTTGGTAGTAGAGGAGAAGAATCCGATTTTCCTACCAACTTCAAATCAAAACCTTCTTGCATACTTTGAAAAAATTATTCTATTGTTAAGGGCTTGTGATAGAGCTTTAATCTATTCCCATTAACAAGGAAAGTGATCCATTATTCATCAATTCTCTTAATCCTTACTTCTCCATTTTCAAAAATAATTTTTATCTCATAGGGACCTAGCCAATAATTTTGAAATTTCCCTTGAACATCTTTAAATTTGGAGTCAAAGAGAAGGGCCCAGTCACCTAGCTTGAATTTTTTGACTTTGATAAACTTGTCATGCCATATTATTCTTTGTTGTTGGATTATACTTTTCCTTTGGATGGAATATTGTCTAATAATTTCCAATCCATTCAGGTGTGTTAGTATTTTTTTTTGAGCTTCAAAGACATATAGCCCCAAATTTCTTCTAGTCTTGTAGGTCTCCACTTGGAATTCTATAGGAAGTATAGCTTTCCTCCCATAAACAGGACCATAAAGAGTATGTCTCTTGGTATTACTCCATGTGGTATGATATGCCTAGAGTGCTTCTAGAAGTCTATCTTCCCAATCTCTTCGATGTATATGCACAGTCTTGGTCAGTATGGTTTCAAGAATATTGTTTGTGGATTCAAATTTTCCATCGCCTTGTGGATGATATGGAGTGGATTTGTTATGTCTAATCTTGAACTACTTCATGATCTTCTACACTAGCTTGGATGTAAATTGTTCACCCTTATCTATTACATTTTTTTTTGAAACACCAAAACGAGTGAAATTGTACTAAAAAATAAATGTATCAACAACATTTTTAGTAGAAAAATTTAGTAGTTTAGCCTCTACCCATTTATTAAAATAACCAGTGCAAACAAGTATATACCTCTTTTACTTGGATGAAGGATTAATGTGTCTGACACAATATAAAGCCCATTTCTCAAAATTTTTTATCAGTACCTATGGTTGTATATGTATCTCATATGATTGGATAGGTCTCCCCATCCTTTGAAAATTATCACATATTTTGGCATATTCCTTGACATCCTTGAAAATGGAAGGCCAATAATATCCCAAAAGAAGTACTTTATATGAAGTTTTTCTTTTGGTAAAGTTTCATCCACATGGTTAATCATGACATTCTTTAAGTATATCAGGTACTTCATCTTCTTAAACACATCTTCTAATGATCATATCAACTCTTATTCGATATATTTCTCCTTATATCCAAGAATAAGGTGCACTGGATTTAATGATATTTTGTCTTTCTTTTGCTAATAATTGAGGAGGAAATTTTCCTATATCTAAATAATTAGCAATATCCGCAAAACGAGTTTTAGTAGATATTGCAAAAATATATTCATCGGGGAAATTATTTACTACAGGAGTATTAGTATTATCATTTTTCATCCAGGAAAGGAAATCAATGACTACTTTTATTTTCTTGACCGATCTAAAATGGTAATATTAAATTTGTGTAATAGTAAAACTCATCTAGTAATCCTACCATTAGTTATTGGTTTATTCATAATATATTTAATAGCAGAATGGTATGTATGAATAAAAGTCTCATACCTAGTGATGTAATGTCTAAATTTGTTAATAGAATGAATAACCCCTAAAAACACTTTTTTATAACTGTATAATTTAACTCTACATGAGTCAAATTTTTACTTGTATAATATATAACATAAGGATTTAAGTCTTTTTGTCCTAACACAACCCCCAAAGTGTATTTGACGCATAAGTAAAATGTGAAATGGAAGGGACTAATTTGACCTTCTTAAAATCGGTGCTTGGTAAATTTTCTATTTCAACAATTCAACATTTTTTTTACAATCATAATTCCAATGAAATTCACAATATTTAGTAAGTAATTTGAAAATTTGTGAAACAAACTTTGTGATTTTTTCTATAAACCTTCCGTAGTATCCTATAAATCTAAGAAAACTTCAAATATCCCTTTGAAATACCGGTATTGAAATTTTGGATATGACTTCAAATTTTGATGAATCCACTTTGATTATAGCACCTGAAATATGATGAACCAAAACAATTCCTTATTTAAACACCATAAATCATTTTTGATGACTTAATGAAAGACTAGCTTATTTACATATATGTTGGGCAAGGACTAACTTGGTCTAGTTTTGAGTCAAATACTCCACTTTTTGAGGAAATGGAGTGTGTGATCTAGCAGAAATAATTCAATCATGCGGAATTTAAAAACTTTGCATGGAGTTTTAGATGTTTTAGGGGCTTTGGGGCAGGTCAAAGACCCTCTTTTTGTAAAGGGATCAGGTTGTTTTTGAATATTTTGAGCTTTTCCCATGGTTTGAGGACTGTACTATTGTAAGAATGAAAGTTATATAAGGAATGAACTTAGTGAGTCAAGGGAGAGGATATATAGAGATAGAACCAACGATGAATTATCTGTGTTTTAGTCTCTTTTGGGTCTTCATAGAAGGCTTTGTGTGGGAAGGCCTTGGTCTGTAGCTGTGTGCACAAACCACCCGAAACAATGTGCCTGGGTCAAAGAAGGATTGTACCGAAAGGGCACACATTATCAATAAAGAGAAGGAATATTTTGAAGTGTTTATGTGTATTTGCAAAATTTGTCTATGATTTATCTTTGATGTAGTTTTACATATTTTGAAGTCATTTATGATTGATTATGCATAGCGAAGTATTTTATTGTTGGCTTTATGGGGCCTAGACCTAGGTTCAAATGTGGTTGCACAAATCAACAAAACACACTATTACCATCCCTTTCGACAATAATCTGTTTGTGTAGATCGAAATCTCACCCAAGGCAATATAGGGGGATGCTAAAACCAGGTTTATGCATCCTGAGGGATAGTGGTTGTGGCCTTAGGAATTTCCTTCCCTAGTAGAGCTTCGTAGGACATGTTTATCAATTATACAAGCGATGTTCAACACATTTGTTGAGCTTACTAGCGGACTACACGATCTTACTTAATCATGCATAAACAAGGTAAACAACCATAAACAGAACTATGATATGAAATTACAGGTCAAAACCCTTATTCAGCACAAATATTCATAAATAGAAAGTAAATTAAAACACATCAATAGAAACAAAGATCTATTTCAATAGGTATTTCATTAATTTCTCATATCTTTCTCATACATTCACTTTCACCCTGCGCACTCAGTTGTAGGGGTTTGCACACTATAGAATTCATAAGGTATTCATGCACTTGACTGTAGGAACCTTTCCTCTAATCCAAATACACAGACTCTGACTCAAAATAGTCTTACATCCAAATGCATTTCATCAAATTATACTTCGACTTATACTTCCTATGACTTCTATCTAGAATCCTTATATAGATTTTTCATTTACAATACCATGGTCCAAAAATTGTGGGCAAAGTTCAACATTCATAAAATATTCTCTTCCCATTACATAATAAGGGGATTTTACCCACCCCAAATCCTCTAAGTCTCAAAATGGTGTTTGCGCTGCGCACTCCGCTCCTTGATCTACGAAGTCTTCTCTAACTTATTTCATTGAGGGATCCCATGTCCAACAAGCCCCCAACAAAAAACTATGACTAGTCCCAAGTCACAATGATAGTGCATTGTCGATATTTTCTTTGATTCTATTCAAGGCATTCTTTAATGGTGAAACTGCACTAATGCACTGCTTTCATTCCAAATTCTTGGACCTCGCTCACTTGAGCCACGCTCTCATGAAGCCCACTCTCTTTCCTCATGCTCTCCTGGAACTCATTTATAGTCTTATGCCCTCTATTAACTGTGAGGTGCATTAAGACTCTACGCTGGCCATATAGTCATTACAAGCTTCCAAGGATGGAATTGTATTTGTACAACTTCAGTCATCTTCCATTAATATGACCAAGGAACAATTCTCCATTTAGCTTCATGAGTTGAACTGTGCCTCCCTCTGACACATTCCCAATAATGTAAGGACCCAACTAGTGCATTTGCAGCTTACCTGGGAACTTCGCAGACTTGATTTCATATAAAAGAACTATGTCTCCATCCTTGAATTCCTTTTTCTTAATATGTCGGTCATTCCAAGCCTTCTCATTCTCCTCCTAAACATGTTGATGAAAGCTAGCGATGAACCGATCCTCTTCCAACTCGAGCAGTTACGCCAATATCTACTCCATAATGTCATTTTTTTCCATATTCGTCACTGCTGTGATGAGAATAATAAGTACATATACTCCATCGAAATTACTTCTTCTTGGCCATATACTAATTGGAACAGGGTCCGACCTGTCAGCTTCTTATAGGAAGTTTAGTAGCCCATAAAACCACAGGAATGCGCAGATCCTAGTCATTTATGTTAACGTTGCACACCTTTGTTAGTGCATTCTCCAGTATTTTGTTGAAGGCTTCAACCGTGCCATTTTCCTGGGGGTAATATAGCGTGCTCTTTTGGTGACCCACTTGGAATTTTCCGGTCAAGGCCTCAATAGTGTTATTCAGAAAATGCGTACCCTGGTCGCTCATCATGATTTTTGGGCATCCGAACCATGATACAATATGCTCGAAAATGAACTTTGTTGCCATGTCTACAGTACAATTCTTCATTCGTTGCACCTCAACCCACCAAGTGAGGTAATCGGTTGTAGTAATAATGTACCGTGCACTCGTTTTCTTTCCTAGCGGATCGATTGGTCCAAAAAATTCAATCACCCATTTATCGAAAGCTTGCAATGTAACTTTGGGGTCTAGCACCATTTCATCTCTTCAGGATGATCTTCTATTCCTCTGACAAACATAGCATGTGCTACAATACTCCTTCGAATCTTTATGTATCGTAGGCCACCACAATCTAGTGCACAGAATCTTCTGCATAGTATCTTTTCCTACGTAGTGAACTCCAACCACTCCACCATGTGCTTCAACTAATATTTTGTGTCATTGATGCTTAGAAACATATCTTCATAGAATCT
This sequence comes from Pinus albicaulis, assembly GCA_034641835.2. Taxonomy (NCBI): domain Eukaryota; kingdom Viridiplantae; phylum Streptophyta; class Pinopsida; order Pinales; family Pinaceae; genus Pinus; species Pinus albicaulis. The sequence goes on from CM076583.1 coordinate 529,907,094, forward strand.
CATCATCCCCCATTTTATACATATTTCCTACAATCATAGTAAAATATGTCGCCCTTACGACTAGCTCTTTCCTCTACTGCGTAGTGTATTCTGCAGGTGCGATTCTCGTTGAGAGAAACCAAATTATATATAGGAAATTCTCATCTGCAACCTTGATAGAAAAAAAATGTGCATTAGGTAATCCTTCCACAATATTTTTAGGTTCCTCTCTTGTCTTGATCTTAGACAAATGATCTGGTATGAAATTTAAATGCCCTGGATTGATAATTATTTCGAAATCGTACTCTTCGAATAGTAAATATTCCCTCCCAACACAGGATTTTTGACCAGGTACCTCAAATCAAAATGATCCATGAACATTTTTAAGTGTGCACCCAATAGACAGTGCTTGAATTTTTGCTGCACATATATCATTGCCAACCCTTCGCGCTCTGTGGTGGAGTAGCTCCTCTCCGCTTTAGACAACTTCATACTTGAAAAAGCTACAGGGTGATCAATATCTCCTTCCCCAGGCTGCGCTAACATAGATCCCAAAGCTATGAAGGACTTATCGATGTGTACATGAAATTCCTTCTTCCAATATGGGAAGACAAGAATAGGCGCAGTCACAATTTTTTCTTTCATTACTCTTCTGACAATCGTCATCCCAACAGAACTTAACATCTTTCTTTAATAATTTCTCCATTGCGCAGTGATCTATGTGTACGCCTTAATGAACTTCCTATAATAGCATGTATGTCTAAGCATCGTACGTATATTCTTTACACCTGTTGTGGGTTCCAAATTGATAATCACAACAATCTTCATACAATCCACCATCAATCCTTGTTTGCACACAATATGTCTCGAAAAAATACCATATGGTACGTAGAAATGCACTTCTTCAGGTTTAAGGAAATTTGATACTTTATGTAGGTATCCAACATCAAGCGCAGACTAGAGACATGCATATTTAATAGGCCAAATATTTTCCAATTGTCGAAATATACTTCCAGTAATTTGTGGATATATTATTTGAAATTTGTAACAACAACCATGGAAAATATAGCTAGCACATTATTTAAACCAAATGGCATGACAGGGTACTGAAAGGACTCCCACTCAGTAGTGAAGGTGTTCTTGCTCATGTCTTTTGGTACAATCCTGATCTAGTGATACCCTGATAACCCATCAGTAAATGAGTAGGCTTCCTTCCCACCAACATTCTCCAATACTTCGTCTGTGAATGGTGTCGGAAACGGATCATGGACACATGCATCGTTCAGCTTGCGAAGATCAACACAAATCCTTATCTCTCCCTTATTATTATTTTCTTGGACCACCATAGGTCTAACCCACTCAGAATCCTTGACTGGTCTAATGATTTTAGCGCTAAGTATCTTGTTGAGTTCTTCCCTCACTTTCTCCTTGTACTTTGGGTTCAACCGATATGGGTGCTGCTTAACCGGCTTCGCATCAGGCTTCAAAGCGATGTGCATAACTCCTAGATCACCCACAATGCCTTTTAATTTGGAGAACTTTGTTTGGAATAGGTCCTCGTATTCATGCATTAGTTCAGTGACTTTTCTTATTATTTCATCATCCTAATAGTCCCCAATCTTTGTAAATTTGTGTTCCACCTCCAAGCCTATGTTGACTTGTTGAGTCCTGACAGGTTATGCTATTTCCGACATTGCTATCTCAGGCCCTATAACCTCGCATTGTACTTCTGACTCAGGAATATTAATGGCATGTGGATCCTCCTCACCTTCTTGTATGTTAAAATTGAAAAATTCATGGGCGTGTTCCAACTATGCAGCCTAATCAGGTTGTACCAACTTTCTTGGCTCCTTGGTAATATGGAACACACCCACTTTGACTTCTTGAAGAGCCTCATTAATGCACTCCCATCCATCAGTGAAGCTATAAGTTAACAGTAATCCTTATATTATCTCATCCCAATCCGTAGTACCATGGTGCAACTATGTTCCAAGATACCACTGCTAAGGTATCGTATCCAAGGAATGAAAGAACATCTGCACCTACTCAAGTTGAGGTCCTGGACCCCAAGTTGTTGTCCAACAAGATAAATTCTCGTGAGGATATTTTTTACCATCATAATTCATTGTGATCTTCATGTATACCTGACCAAACCTCAACCTTATCAATATGAAAAACTCCTTCCATCCTCCTAAGCTCTCTCTTTGCGCACCCCACCATCAGGCTGGAGTGGACCTCAATGCAAAGTCCAAAGCTTCGTATCTCTGATCCTCAGGCACATTTTGCTCAAATTATTCCAAAAACAAGACAACGTTCCCTTTTCCATCATAAAAAGTTAAGTGACACACTTCCAACCGAACACAGTGCATACATTTGGTAACTCTGTTATATCGCTTAGTATTTACTTCATGCACGCAATTCTACCAATGCTCCAGCTCTTCATCGAATTATGAAACGCATGAAATATCACACTCCAAAATTATTCTGAAATCTGTGGTGGGATTAATCTAGTATTCATCCTACGCAGTAAGCTTATAGATCTGGTCAATATAAACATCCCCATACTCATGCTGGACAGGATCTGTATAGCGTGCGCCTTTGAAAGGATCTAATGGCACAACAACTCGAGTAGCATTATTTTCAAATGATCATCTGCCTCTTCTTCAGGTTGATTATATAATCCATGTCATAAGCCCAATCAAATCCCATAAATGCAAGATAAGGATTTCTATAATCAATTATCTCAATAACTTCAAAGTCGACTAACATGTTGGCTCCATCAATCTCTATGTTGATACCCTACAATCACCCTATAGGAATTATCTTCTGTTTATTTTCCATCCTTAGCTGAATTAGTGACCATTGAAGCTTAGGCCTTCCCATTTTCTCCCATGTCTATCTCGATAGAACATTGGCATATGAGCCCAAGTTCATAATGACTTGATCCATCTCATAATACTCAATGTGCGCAATCAGCTGCATCTCTCGGCCGATCCTCTTCTTATTTGGTACACTTCATTTACTATGCACTGCTCTAATCATGGCTCTTTCTTGCCAGCACAGTTATCTATCAGCTCCTGTAACCCTTCTACAACCTTTTGATCCCTTAAAAATTTCATGCACGTCTGCAAAAAGGACGCTAATATAGACAGATCATTTTCATTCACTTCACCGCTCTCCTTAGGCTTATTCTTTAGCTGAAACGATTGTCTTTGCATGGTTGATTTCGAAGCTTCAGGATTCATAAATTTATTCTTTGCTTCCATGAATTTCTTCTTCTCGTGATGTAAATTAAACCCAACATTCTTATCTTCCGCCTTCTGGACCCATGTCTCCGTCATAGGCTTCTTTCCCTCTACGCAATCTTCTCCAGTATGCACACCTTTGCGTGTTACTATGTTAATGCTTGGATCTTCCTAACATGGTTCAACATGCATAATTTGTATGTTCTAAGCCATCTACTAGTTGTGCTTCTCCTACATTTTAGCTAATAAAATGGGACAATATTCAATTTCATGAAAAAATTCTTGATAATACTTACACGATGCTGCAATAGGATTTTGACAATCCCTAGCAAATTTTCCTGGTTGTCCGTAGTTGTAACATATTATCTACCCTCGTCCATGACCAGTGCCTCCTCCTTGGCCATGCCCTCAGCCTTGGAAACCTCCTTGCACTGTCGGAGAGCCTGAGGATTCACAACCTTATACTTGCATTCTGTATGCACCAGGACTGTGTTGCATCATTAGATCGTAGCTTCGACAATGTTGTTCATCATGTCCTACCAAACTGCAGTAGTTACAAAATAACTACTTTGATGATCTTATATATTTTTGCAACAGATGAAAATAGTCCATGGAATGTTGGCCTACCACTTCATAGATTCTACACCAGAAATTATGCCCTCCACTTGGCCCAACACTTGATCCAGGCTTCAACGGGCTCTGCATCCCAACACCCAAATAGTCTCTATAAATAAGGCACTACACCTTATAGTGACCCTCTTATTTTCACTTGATACACCATATATCTGACCGCATCTCAGATTTTACCTCCTTTCCCTTCTTTAGATCTTGGAGCTCCATATGCAAACTCGCCAACTGATTTTGAATATGTTGAACCCCTATGCTTTTATCATCTATCAGTGAAGCTTCAAGCTTCATTACCATCTCCAACACTTCAGCCTAGGTTGCAATATTTTGTTGTGACAATGAAAATATCAGGTGAGGCAACAACACAAAAATGACCCATTATTTATGTTGTTCATCTGGGATCTTGAAGTTAACTTGGCTTAGCAACTTTTTAAATCTCTGGTCTACCTCCCACACAGTCTCGATTCCCAATTGCTTGATTTATTTGATTTTTGTGCTACATTGGGACTGCGACTTTGGTTTCTTGAATTCAATGTTTAGCGCAATATTCATCTCATCCAATGTAGCATTTTCATTTGTCGTAGCATATTTCATGTACTAGGACCAAGCCCTATCCCGCAGTGCAGTAACCAATTGTGCTTTCATCATATTTTCATCTGTAATCTTCTACGAAATCCATATTACCTCTGCAACAAACCAGAAATTTTCAGGATCATCCGATCCTTTTAATACAGGAATATTTGGTGGTTGAGCCATGGTGAAAGGGGGAGGTGAAGGTGGAGGAAAAATATGGTGATGGGTGGTGATGGGGGTGGAAGGTTGGAGAATCTCTGTAACTCTCTGCTAATTTTTAGATCTGAGTGACACACTTCTTGGGGTAGTGGGGTTTCTTTCCCCACCCTCAATTTTGAAAAGCAGACTATATTCAGTTTCAACTTAAGTACCCCAATTTGTCCTGAATCTCTTACTGCTTCAGATAACACTAGGTTCTCTTTCTCTGAACATCAATCCGAGCGCATATGTAGTATGCCCTTTTTCACGCAATAGCATTTTAATCCAGAACTTTAATGAATTCAGTTACTTACCTCGCAAAACTTTGAAAATTTTGCACTCTAATTTGCTAGAGGATATCGAGGTATCGATCTCGAACTCAGTAGTAAACCCTCCAAGGATACTATCAATCCAGTAATCAACAACTCTCATGATCTCATTATCAGTCTTCTTCAACTGTTGGATCAACTATGGATTCCAAGCAATAGACTTATTATTGAAATGACCCTTCTGTGCAACTAGTCTTGATATCCACTCGTATAGCTCGCTAGAAAATGATGAGAAAAATATCTCGTACTGATCTGTATAAATATAATTTTGTAACCAATGTTCAGTAAAGATGCGTAGATTTTTATTTTCTTGCACAACAAACTTGTCTTCCTTTAGATCTACCCAATATTCAATCTCTTGCTTAGATAGATGCCACATCCAACTATCCCTCAGTCATATCCTAGTCCCAACAATGAAACCATTTGTTTGCTTGAATGGGCCTAGACCCAGGTTCAAATGTGGCTGCGTGAACCAACAAAACCCACTATTATCAGCCCTTTCGGCAATGATTCTCTTGCTCAGACTGAAGTCTCCCTCGAGGCAATATAGGGGGATGCTAGAACTACATTTATACATCCAGAGGGATAACGTATTGTGGCTTTATGGATTTCCTTCCCTAGTATGGCTTTGTAGGACATATCTATCAATTATAAAAGCGTTTAAAAAGTTTGTTGAAATTACTAACAGACTACATGATCTTGTTTAATCATGCATAAATAACCATAAACAGAAATAAGGTATGAAATTACAGGTCGAAACCCTTATTCAGCACAGATATTCATAAACAACAAGTAAATTAAAACACATCAAACACATATTTAATTAAATTTGGACATTTTTTATTACAAAGACATCACTAGAATTGAACTTTTTAGTTATTTTGAAATTCTAGATCCACTATTTAATTCCAAATTTAATGGAATATGTGTTATCAACATAAACATTGATTTATTTCAACAGTTCTTTCATTAATTGCTCAAATATTTCTCAGACATTTGCTTTCACCCTGCGCACTTAGCGATAGGGGTATGTACACTCAGCTGCAAACTTCCTAGGATCTCCATGCACTCAGCTGCAGGAGCCTTTCCTGTAACCCAAATCCACAGACTCTGACTCAAAACAATCTTGCATCCAAATGCATTTCATCAACTTAGACTTCGACTTAGACTTCCTATGACTTCTATTTAGACTCCTTATATATATTTTGTATTTACAATACCATGGTCTGAAAACCATGGGTAGAGTTCAATGTTCATAAAATAATCCCATCTCATTATATATTAAGGGGCTTTGACCCACCCCAAAGCTCCTAAGAATAAAAATGGACTCCGTGATGCACACTCCACTCCTTGATCTGTGAAGTATTCTCTAACTTCTTTCATTGAGGGATCCCATGTCCAATATTTATGATGTTTATACGTGTCATATTATTTTTATTAATGCATAAAAATGATTAAGGTGTAGTGCACGATAATAGTAATTGATGAATATGGCATAAACTATAAGAGTAGATAACTGCATCTGCGCAGTTCAGGAAAACATAAGGAAGAAGAATAGCAATAAATTCCTGTCATAATATACCTATGGATGCATAAACCCAGTTCTAGCATCCCCCAATATTGCCTTGATTGTGATTGCAGTCTATGCAGCAGATCGTTGCTGAAATGGATGGTAATAAACGGTTTTGTTGGTAGCGCAACTACTTTGAACCTGGGCCTAGACCCCTTAAAGCCAACAAATGGTTCTGTTTTAGGACTGGTATCTAATTGAGGGATATGTGGATGTAGCATCTGACAAGAAAAGAGATCCAAGATTGGGAAAATATGAAAGAATGAGTGTTTGCAGTGAAAAAAATAGAAATCTGTGACTGTCAACTGAAGCTTGGTTACAAATATATATTTTTACAAAGCAGCATGAGATATTCTTCTTAAAATTTGTGAATGAGATACATGAATGGTTTTCAAGGTTGGTTGAGAATAATACATGTTTTAAGAATGATGAGCCTACTACGTGGATCCCTGAATTGTTGTAGCGACTCAAGGAGACCGATAACAAGATCTCAAGAGTTGTTGATTTTTGGATCGATAGTATTTTGGGATGATTTATAACTGAGTTCGCCATAGACACATATATATCCTACAGTGAAGCTGAGCGATGATTTTTCAAGGGTCCGCGTGGTAAGTTCTTGAATTCTTTAAAGTTGTGGATTATGATGCTTTTATGTGAAAATGGTGTAATATGCATGCAATCAAATTGATGTTTGGAAGAAGTAGTTATGGTTCTACATGAAGTGGTAAAAGATACAAGGTACATTGTAAAAAAATCATTGAGACTGATTACAGTTCGTTGTTGAGTGGAAATGAAAGCGAAGAAGTAGAAAGTAACCCCACAACCCCTAGAGGTTTGTTGCAGTTAGAATTTAGAGATCATCAAGGCACCTTTGGGATTCCCCATCCCGTTACTCCCCTCACTCCACCTCCCCATCCCCATAATTTTCCTCTGCCTCCATCTCCCCCAAGATAAATGGCTAATGAGGTCAGAATTTCTATTTTAAGAGGTCAGGGATCAGAGGATCCAAATCGATTTTGTTTTCTCACTAAAGTAGTATGGTAAGCGTGATAGGTCATAGACGATGACATAAATAAGGCGCAATTGGCCATAGCGTTGTAAGAGAGGGCATTGCCATGGTATATGAAGTACTCTGAAACAAATTTGGCTGCCATGTTGAATGAGACAAAGACATCGCTGATGTTGAATTTAAGAAGTCGAAATCGCAGTCGCAGTGTATTACGGAGATAAAAGAGATCAAACAAGCAGTAACAAAATCTATTTGGGAATTACATCAAAGGTTCAATATGCTACTAAGACAAGTGAAGTTCCAAATTCCTGACATGCAGCATAAGGAGTGGTGTATAGCTACATTATTGCCACATTTCAGGCTACCTTTGACATAACATAAGATAGCAATGTCGGCCGAAGCTCTAGAAATTTATATGAAGTTGGAAGCTTTGTCAGTTGTAGATACCCAAGTAGGGGTACAACAGATTAAAATCCAATTAGCAACAATGCATTTGGAGTAGAAATATCTGAATAAGAGTAGGGAAATATGATCATAGATTCGATCAGAGGTATGGTGTATCAAATGTAAGGAAAAAGGCCATTATAAAGATTAGTGCCATTTGTTTAGATATTACATCTACGGTGGCGTGCCTAATCCATTGCACCCAGGATCAAGTGTATGGTGTGACATGTGTAAAATATCAGGTCAACAATGCATAGAAAAATTTTATTTGATGTAGAAGTATGTGCAGACCCCGAAGCAACTGTTTTGTAACTTTTGTAGCTCCGTAGGGAATGATGAGAAGAATTGTTGCAGTTATGAGTTTATCATAGAGAAGACTACGAGTGCATACATAACACAGGATGAAGGGCGTGCACATGAAGATCATGGTCCACCAGTAGGGCATGGAGGCTTCCAAGGCCAAGGAGGAGGCACTGGTTGAGGACATGGTAAAATCCTATGTTACAACTGCAGTGAAGCAGGACATTTCGCGAGGGATTGTCAGAATCCCACAACCCCCTCTTATAGGTATTGTAGATATTTTTATCATGTAATATAAGATTGGCCTATTCTAATAGCAGAGATGTAGGAGAAAATAAATCAAAAGCCTACACAGAAATTATAGATGATGACTATGGAGCCACGAGAAGAAGATCCTAGTGTTAACATGTAATATTCCTAAATTAGCATGCAACTAATAGGAATATTAATTTTTTTTTTAATATCTAGTTAGATGAATAAATGGGCAAGGAGGCTCATAAGTTGGCTAAGTAGGCATAAAATACCTCATAATGTGAAAAGGGATCATGTTAATAACTAGATCAAACATCCTCATGTGTGAACAAGGTCAAAAATGTGTAGACAAAGTCAAGTTTGATCAAGTCAAACAACACTAATATGTGAGGAGTGGATCATAAATAAAGACAACTCAATTTGAATGAAGATCAATCTAGCTAGTCAAAATGAAGACACCTTGAGTCTGAAAAGGGAAAATGCATGGAGATCAATTCAAGGTTTACTAAATCAAACAGTGCTATAAAAAGATGAGTGGGACTAATGGAGACAATGTAATTTTGGTGGAGGAGCCTTTGCATGGAGGGGAATGGCAACCATATGGGGCATAATTGAAGATTATATTTTGTATATGTCTGTTTAGAATTATCTATATCCTTTAGCTGTTTAGCTAAGTTTTCTGCATTGTTTAGTGCAAGGGTTTTCTCATGCGGGAATTCCCAACTCTTGCTTGGAGATCTTGTTTAAGAAATATGAGAAGAGCATCCTGTGCTATATTTTCCACTCTCTGGTGTTATGCCAAGAAGTCACCTTCAGAAACATCATAGCCCCTTGGATAAATTGCGTTATTTCTTAAGGTATTGTAGTGGAGGGGTTTAATCCCTTGTTTTATGTGCTAGTTTCCCAGGGGGAGGATCAACCTTTTTCTCAGAAAGCTAGTAGGAGAGTCTACTGCCATTTATTTCCATGATCAGCCATTTTTATGCATAGCTTCAACTATATAGCATGATTCAACCATATATATGTAGCAAATATTTCATGTACATCATGTTTTTCAAGAAACCCTTGACGGGTCATCTTGGATCTATGTAAAAGAGACTAGATCTCTGTTTTTATGCCTCATTGATTAATATAATAGCAAATCTAACGTTTCTCTATATTTTTGAGCATAAACCCTCTATAAACTGCGTTTCCACTTTATGCAGTAAACCTTGGGGTTTTGGTGTTTTGGGGCTATCTTGAGCATGGGAGGCCTGTTTAACTAGGAAAAAGTCATTTGTTTCTGATTTCCTCTTAGATATAGTTGCTATAATGTCAGATCTAATGGATCCATGGGATTCATTTTTCTGTTAATACTTATATTTCTGAAAAATGTGTTATTTTTGCATGTATTTATGAGTTTTTCCATTTGGGAATATTACATAACATAGTGACCCGAAGCAGCACAACTATGGGGGAAGATAACACAATAGGAAACAAGACAATGGAGGACATGTGGGTCAGAAAGGCTGGAGATAAGAATACTGGGTTTGATATGAATAGATAAAAGGAGACATTTTTGGATGCGAAGAAGAGTTTCATGGACCACGAAGCTTTGACATCTAAGACGCAGCCAAAGTCTCAACATAACCTGATGCCTTGGAAGAACAACACCTAGGTAATTACTATGACAAAGGAATTTGATCCAGCTATATTGAAATCATTTTTTTAGACTTGTATGAATTTATTAAGATAACATAAGGTTTTTGAAAGTCTCTAGGTGCTGATAGACTCCTACGTAGGATGGGAAGAGCCGTGCAGTTAGCCGTGTAGAAATAAATAAATTGCATAGGCATAAGAAGAGGATAGGCAGAGAAATGAGATTAACTGCGCAGATTAGGGACTACGACATGGATTAGGTAATCCTGGATTTGGGATCTGATGTCAATTTATTGCCTAAGAAGACATGGGAGCACATGGGAAAACCAAAGTAGTAATGGTCACCGATCCAGTTAAGAATGGCTAATTAGCAAAATATTATTCCTATGGGAAGATTGTCTGGTATAGTAGTAGACATTGAAGGAGTGCACACTATGGAAGATTTTGAAGTAATTGAGATTGTAGATGACAGCAATCCATATCCAACTCTACCTAGATTGGACTGGGATTTTGATATTGATGTAATAATCAATCTAATGAATAGAAATATGGTGTTTGAGCAAGGTGATCTGAAGGTCATTTTTGCCTTAGACCCATTAAAAGGAGTGTGGTATACAGAGCATATTCGCGATGAATACTGCGATGTGGATATTGATAATGTCTACAAGCTCACGGATAAAGAGGAAGACTAGATCAATCCCACTGTAGATTGAAGGATAAGATGGGAAAGGGATAGCTCATGTATTTCACATTCTAATGAGGAACTAGAGAACTAGAAGAATAGGTTGCATGAAGTTTCTACTAAGCGATGTAACAATATTACAAGATCACTTCCCTGCATCACTACAGAGGTATGTAATTTGCCTTACTATGATGGGATAGAAGATTTCAACTTCTTTCTTGATGAATTTGAATGAGAAGTACCTGAAGAACAAAGGTTTGAAGCTTTGGACATAGTATTGATATCTACACTTGCTAGATGGTGGGGTGCACATAAGGAAAATACTAGAAGTTGGAGAGAATATCGCAGATTGATGGCAATCAGATTTGGCCAAGTAAATACTAGACTCGAAGTAAAATAAGATGGAATGGATGACCCTCAAGGGAATATTTTTCATTTTACTATGATGTGGGGTGAAGATCCAGTACTAGAATGGGTACATATATTTTTTCACACATTATATGTGCTACCTATGAATTGGTATCTTGAAACTGAACTACGACATGGAACAACGAAATGGGAAGAGTTAGTTGAAGGATTTTTAATGACTTTTAGTATTGAATATGAATATCAGTACATAGACAAAGATCTTAAAGCAGTCAGAGAAAATATGTTCAATACTCCAACTGCGATAACTTGGACACAGCCTAGTTGGGCCGCATAGTTGGAAGAGGAAGTAGAATGCTATAATGTGATAACAGAAGAGGATGAGGAAGATCCGCGCAATATTAATATCCCAGAGTTAGAAGGAAAATGCGAGGTTGTTGGACCAAAACCTGAGATCCTTAACATAGTACAACTAGTGAAGACATAGAAGGTAAATATAGGGTCAAAAGAGGAGCCAAAATTTTCACTGATTTGGGATTATTGAGATGCATATACAATCAACAAGGTTTCATAGCTCTTGCATGAATATTAAGAGCTCTTTCCCATTAATTTTTTTGAATTGAAGGGAATAGTTGGAGACCTCAGATTTATGAGGATGAATTTGAAACTATATGTGAAGCCTATAAAAAATCAACCCTATAGATTGAAACAAAAGTGCAATGAAAAGGTGAAGGAGGAATTGGAAAATATGCTTAAAGCTGGCATAATTTAACCCGTGGAGGAATCTGAACGGGTAAGTCCTATGGTTTTTCAGGAGAAGAAGTAAAAGGGTGAAATCAAAATTTTTGCTGATTTGAGGAAGTGTAATGATGCATGTGTGCCTGACACATTCGCTACACATTTTATGGATGAATTATTGGATAATGTTGGAGGGAAGGAGGCCTACTCTTTTACAAACAGGTTTTCAGGTTACCATCATATTATAATTGCACCAAAAGATCGGAGTAAGCAACCTTTACCACTGACTGGGGATCTTATCAGTATACAGTCATGCCTTTTGGATTAAAAAATTCTCCTACAATATTCTCTAGAGTAGTAGTCACCGCTTTAACAGAATATATGCACAAGTTTTTGGAAGTTTATTTTGATGATTGGACAGTCTTTGTACTGCTGAAGAACCATGGTAAGAACTTAAGACTGATCTTGGATACTTGTAGACAGTATCAAATATCATTAAACTTGAATAAATTCATATTTTGTGTACCTTTTTGGTATATTGTTGGGGCATGTGGTTTTCAGACAAGGATTGATGGTACACCCCACAAATATTGTTGTTATTGTGAACTTAGAACCACCTAAGATAGTGAAGCAATTGTGAAAAACACTAGGACATAATGGCTACTATAGGAAGTTTATCAAGGTATATGCTCAAATAACTGCATCGATGGAAAATCTATTGAATAAGGATGTTACTTATTGTTAGTATGAATAATTCCAAATAATCCTCAACATACTAAAGGAGAATATGGTAACTATGTCAATTCTAGTTTTTTCATACTGGAACAAGGAGTTTCACATCCATGTTGATGCATCTTGCATTGCATTAGGCTCAGTACTGGCACGGCCAGGTGATGGAGATATTGATGACCCCATATCTTTTGCAAGCAAGAAAATTTCCAAGGAAGAGAAGAAGTATTCTACAGCAAAATGTGAAGGGTTGGCTATGGTATATGCATTGCATAAATTTAGTCATTACTTATTACGAGCGCACTCCAATATGTTCACAAATCACTCCACGCTAAAGTATTTGGTTAAAAAACATGTGCTAGGAGGAATGATTTATAGGTGGTTGTTGTTGTTTCAGGAGTATGAATTTGAAGTTATAATTAAATTGGGAAGATTGAATGTGATACCTGATCATCTCTCAAGGATAGAGACTGGCGAAGAACCCACGAACATTGAAGAGAACCTGCCAGATTCACAATTATTTGCAATAAGGGTTGCAGATGATCACTTCACAGACATTATTCAGTTTTTGGCTACAATAATGGCACCTGTGGAATATATTCCACAGCATAAAAAGGAGTTGATATTCAAGGCAGCTGATGTTTCTTTGATTGCGGGACTTTTTTATAAAATGGGGCAGATGAAATACTGCGCAAACATGTCTTTAAGCATGAAAGATAAAGAATTTTAGCTAAATCTCATAGCGGAGTTACAGGAGGACATTATGTAGGAAAATCCACTTCACATAATATTTTGAGAGCTGGATCGTGGTGGCCTATGTTGCACAAGGATGTGAAAGAATATTGTAGATCCTGCGATGCTCATCAAAGAACGAGAAGACTATCTAGGAGAGAAGAACTTCCCTTGAACCCAGAAGTGACCGTGTCGGTATTTGATAAGTAGGAAATCGACTTTTTTGGACTGATTAATCCATCAGGGAAGAAGACTGACGTGAGTTATATCATCACTGCCATAGATTATTTGACCAGATGGGCCGAAGCTAAGCCAGTGAGGGACAGCAACACAGATACTACTGAAAAGTTCATATTTGAGTACATTCTATCCAGATTTGGGTGCCCAAAGATTTTAATGAATGACAGAGGGTCACATTTCTTGCATAGAACCATTGAGGCATTGACTGAAGAATTCCAAGTGCATCATTAGAAGAGCACAACTTATCACACTGAGGAAAATGGAACACTTGAATATTTCAACAAAATTTTGGAGAATTCTCTAACCAAACTATGCAATGTCAACAGGAATGATTGGGATTTGTGAATTCCAATAGTATTATGGGCATATAGAAAAACATGCAAAACATTGATAGGATAGACCCCTTTTAGGTTGGTTTATGTACAGGAAGTAGTTATGCATATGGAATATATTATGCCTAGCCTAAGAATTGCAGCAGTAATAGACATGGCAGACAATGATATCATGGAGGAAAGGCTAGAATAGTTGATTGCTCTTGAGGAAGAAAAATTCATTGCATAATATCATCAGCAATTACAAAATGCAAGGGAAAAATCTTGGCATGAAAAGAACATCAAGCAGAAAATATTCAAGGAAGGAGAAATGGTTCTTATGCATGACAACAAGATTGTGAAGTTCCCAGGAAAAGTTCCAGATGGATTGGTTGGGACCATATATTATCATACACGTCTCAAAGAAAGGTGCAATTCAGCTTGTGAAGTTGGATGGTCATATGATGCCAGGTCGAGTGAATGGAAGTAGATTAAATCTATATAGGGACAACTCTGTCCTTGGAATTTCATGCTGAATATATGAACGGGAAATAGTATTAGTGCCACGTGCACTTGAAATGGGGTGGAGGACTATAAACTACTATGTCAGAGAAGGATTTCACCGAAGATGGATTATTTCACAGAACTTAGGAAGATATCGAAGTCGGAGAGAGCTACGACGAGGGAGAAATAACAGAGCTATAAAGGAAGGTTCATCAAATTTCACCAAAAATATGACTTTTGGAAGTGAAATAGTTGATTTGACAGTAAATTTTACGTTAAAAGGAGTAGTGAAAATGCATTTAATGACCACAACTAGGAAAATATTCCACCAAATATGCATATATGAAGTGAATCTGAAGACACTCATGGGGTCTGAAATTCAAATTTTCTATAAATATTGCATCCCACTCCACATTTTGACACTTTTCTCACTGAGAGTTAGAATTGTGATTTTGTGCCTAAGTGTGAGTTGAGATTTGAGTTGCATGTTCGAGAAGATTTTTAAGGATATTTACAAAGAATTTATCAAAAGAGGATGTTTTCAGCAAGCATGACTCAGGAAAGCATGGTCCCATAAAGGCAGCAAGGGAATGAGTTAGTAATAACTCCTGAGCTTCGTGTTTTGTAGGTACCTAAAGGGGCGCTGCATTTTGAGAACATAGAAGATTATGAATGCACCAAGCATTGGAACACCCTTAGTTTGAATCTTTCCACGTTGTCCATCTAGAAGCTACATGATTTTCACCAAGGCATCACAGATTAGTTGAATGTGCGCAAGAAACATGATTTTATGGTCATTAAGGAAGTCAAGCAAGGCAACACGAATATTTTCAATGACATGAATAAGGCGATAAAGGATTATGATGAGGAAATACATCAAAGACATCAATTAGAAGAAATTATCACCAAGATGTGAAGTGAGTTGCCTGACTTCAAGATCCCAGTCAAGGCATCCCTAGAGGAAAATATTGTGAATCTCACCACAGAAATCAAACAGTCCAAGAATGAAATGGATGGGGTCAATTTTGAGCTACAAATGTAGATCAGGATGCAGCCAACCACACCGCCACAGGTGCACGACCAACGTGAAGTATATATGAAGGTTGTGCTAGAATGTATCTCTACCATAGTCAAGGACTGTGGCCAACTATTCAAACACATTATAGAAATATGGACCTCGCTGCGGGAGGATCCACAAGTTCAGCAAATTGAAGCAGATATTCTGGAAAATTAAAAACGATTTGATGAGATCAAATTCATGGCGAGGACCCTAGCTCCTGCACAACGATTCGCTCGAATATAGGAAGGAAAGAATCTACAGATTTAGATCGAGGAGATGCAAAGGAAAGAACAGGTAATTAAATCATGAATTTAGCCCTGGAAAGATGACGCCATTCAACTGTCTCAGACAGTTGATCAGAAGCTTAAGGAGATGCGTTGGAAGCATAAGGAATTACTGCAATGCATCACAAGGTCGAATACATAGAAGTTACTTGAATAGGTGCGCCAAGAGAAACCACAGTTTGCAGCGATGATTCAGCCACTGAAGGACTCCTACACAAGGATTGCAACAAAGATCCAGGGAGCACCAGCTGAGTGACTTGGGAAAAATCACATGTGAGTGTTGGTGGCCTAATGAGTAGGGCCCAACTTAGTCTATTTTTGAGTTAAAGACTCCATATTTTGAGGAAGTGGAGTGCACGATCCAATGGAAATAAGTCAATTGGGTGGAGTTCAAAATCTTCGCGCAGAATTTTAGATGTTTTAGGGGCTTTGGGGTGGGTAAAATCCCCTCTCTTTGTAAATTAATCTAGTTGTTTTTGAATATTTTGAGCTTCACCCATCGTTAGCAGACCATGGTATTGTAAGAAAGAAATCTACATAAGGTGATAAATTAGTGAGTCAAGGGAGATAATATACAGACTTAAAACCATCATTAAATTATCTTTGTTTTAGCATGTTTTGGGTCTTCCAAGAAGGCTCCACAGTTGTGTGCATGGAGGCCTTGGTCTGCAACTGTGCGCACATACCACTCGCAGCTGTGTGTGCGAGTCGAAGAAATATTGTATTGAAAGGACACTTTATTTATAAAGAGAAGGAATATTTTGAAGTATTTTTGTGTATTTGCACAATTTGTCTATGATTTGTCTTCTATGTTGTTTTACGTATTGCGAAGTCATGTATGATTATTTATCCATAGAGAAGTATTTTATGATGTTTATACATGTTGTATTGTGTTGAGTAATGCATAAAAATGATAAAGGTACAGTGAGATATAGTAGTAATTGATGAGTAGGGCATAAAATGTAAGAGTAGATAATTGCATTTGCGCAGTTCAGGAAAGCATAAAGAAGGAATACAGCAGTAAATCCACGTCCTAATATCCCTCTGGATGCAGAAACCTGGTTCTAGCATCCCCCAATATTGCCTCGGGTGAGATTGTGGTCTGCGCAATAGATCGTTGCTAAAAGGGCCAGTAATAGAGGGTTTTGTTGGTAGAGCAACTACTCCAAACCTGGGTCTAGACCCTTTCAAGCCAACAATATAACAAGGAATTTTTCCAATTTCTCCATAGCTTCTTCGAAATTATTCCCATAAATAGTAAAATCATCCATATAAAATTCTACACAATCATGGATCAAGTCATAAAATATACCTAATACTGCTCTTTGAAATGTAGCACATGCATTACATAAACCAAAGGGAAGTACCCTATAAGCATATGTACTCCATGGACATATAAAATTTGTCTTATCTTGATCTTCAAGTGCAAGTTGAATATTATTGTATCCATTGAAACCATCAAAAAAAGAGAAATATTTCTTTCCTACTAGTATATCTAATACTTGATCAATAAAAGGTAATGGGAAATGATATTTTAGAGTTGATTTTTTTAATTCTCTATAATCTATGTGAACTCTCCACTTTCCATTTTTTTTCGACACAACAACCAAGGGTGAAATCCATTGGCTATCTAAAATTGTATAAATGAAATTCACAATGAGAAGTTCCATACATGGAAAATTTTAGGGGCTAATATTCGCAGTTGGGCTAATTTTACATGATTTTTCCAAAAAAAAGATTTTCCAATTTCCATTTTTTATAAAAATGATTCGCCCAAATTTTATAATATAAAATTATTTTACATTAAAAATCACCAACACTATATAGAGAGTATATATAAAATCACTATAAATTTGAATAATTTTACAAATACATCAATAAACATTTTAAAGTTTACATATTAGGGACTAGTGAGATTCGCCATTTTTTCAAACTTCAAGATAATTTTCCATCCTTAAAATCTTCCCTGATTTCATAACTCTTCTTTAACAATCTCCCTTAAATTAGGATTCATCCTCCTCTGGGGTTGTCTTACAGGTATGGAATTCTCTTGTATATAAATATGATGCATACATGTGTTTGGACAAATTCCTTTCATATCAGTATATTCCCATTCAAATTCAGAAGAATTCTTTTCCAGCATCTTAATCAATTGTTTCTTTTGAAATTCATCCAAGTTATTATTGATATTTAATGTTTTTCCTGGATTTATTTCTACCACATAATTTCCAAATTTTTACATTGGTTAAAGATATTTTGGATTGTCAAGATCAAAATTATTTAATACAACAATCTTCTTGAAAAAATTTATCTAACATATGAACACAATAATTTTGCTCCTAATATGAAGAAAAATCATGATTATTCATTTGATTCATTAATTGTTCTTCCTCATCATTTTGTGAGATAGTTAGCATTGGTTGGATATATTGAAAATATTCATCACATCTTCAATCCATTCTTCATTTTCTATTTTAGTTATTTCTCTTGTTGGTGGATATAATGTGAAATTTTTAGTGGTATTTCCATTAGAAATAAACATATCACTAGAACTACATCTTATAAATGGATTAGTTGTGGTAATCATGGCCTTTCAAGAATCAATGGATGACCTCCTAGATTATTTTTTGGATTTAATATCATGAATTCGATTGGATACTCCCATGAATATAGGGAGACTAATACATCTTCTAATATACCCTCTGGTTTGGTAACATACCCATCTTCTAGTTATAATAAAGTAGTACACTGAATATTGGTCAATTTTAATTAATCCATAGTATTATTTGTCATGATATGTTTGAGTCCAACCCTAACCCCTTTATTCATGTAATAAGCCCTAGGGTCTAGTCCGAGTCATAGTTAGTTAATTGATTCAATAAATATCGTAAGCGGTTACCTGGATTAATAATAATTGTAAGTGGTTGACCCACATTATAGAAAAGGGATCACAATTAGTTATAAACAGGCCATAGTTAATAAATAAAGTGTTTAACCCATGTTATGCAAGGGAATACTATTATTTAGAGTTTTAGATGTCATTAATTTAAAAATAGTCTTATATAGTAAGGGAAGAATCATCAATTCTTATTGTAATTGAGCTCTGCTCTGTTGGAGGTTTCCCCCTCAAAGAGGAAGTGAACAATGTATTTTATTTATGAATAATAAAATATCTTTGTAGATGTCTCAATTCATGTGATATTTATATGTTTCGGGATATATTATTTCATGTTTATGGTATTCTGGTTTTTCACACAGGTCGAGTGCATAACAAGTGGTATCAGAGCACTTTCTAAGGCCATTTGTACCTCCAATTTTCACAGAACTTTTTTAGGCTAGAGACGTATTTTAGCATCTTCAAACCACAATATTTTTTGTTGAGCCCATAAACTTGTGGATTTGGGGAGGAATGCATGTCGGAAATACAAGAGGAGGTCATGCTCATTGGACTCCCTTGTAACCCCCGTGGGTACCCCTTCGAGTAGTAGTGCATTAGACATAACAACACACAAAATGCACTTCCACGTACCCTTGGGTATTTCAGAAGCCCCCATAGGGTAACCTGAAACCTAACCTCAGATAAGTCGTCATTTTTCTTGCTACTACATTACACTGAGAACAACATCGAGGGAGATTACTCACATGTACAATAGGGTAGTTGGGTAGTACAACTAAGGGTACAGTTGATCCTCCTTAGTTAGCACCCTGAAATATTGGGTCGAGTACTATTGTTAGACCCTTGTGTATATTATGATTTGTAGTACCTAACACTCCTTTGATACCATAGTTCCATCATCTATTTAAAGATCACCCCTACTTTTTTGTCCAAACCAGATCCAATTTTTGGGGTTCGACTACCGCTATCTAGATTAGATCCAATAGTTGTGGTTTTGTCGTCGTCATACAGATAAGATTCAGTAATTGGGGTTTTCACATTGCAGATTTGACTCTTTCTGTAGTGAGGTTTTGGATGCCATAGTCTAGATTATATTGTTGCGGCACATTTTGCAGTATCAAGACCTTGGGGTTTCTGTTACTACAGTCTCGGCCTGATTTTTGCAGGATATTAGGAAGTGTCAAGATTTCTGGAATTCGACCACTATAATATTGATTAGCTGGGAGAAAAACTCCTTTCGGATTATAAAAAAAAATTAGGGGCCATCTAGGGTCACATGCAAGAGACCTAGCCCATAATATTCACGACGACGAGTTGGTCACAGTGGTACCATTCACTTGTTATCCCCCAATTTTTAGGCAATCCCAAAATTTTTCCCTACACGACTTCAAATGACCCACATCACTATACTCCTGAGTTTTCCCTCTTTCAAATCATGCTACTCTTAAGTAAGCTCAAAATTTTACCAGGCTAGTGTGTGTTTCGTACCAAGACTCAAGTTATGACTACGAAAAGGGCTTCCAAGAAGGTCGACAACCTAAATAAAAAATTCAATGACCTCCACGAGACCTTTACCTCCTAGCTCACACAAGTATTGGTCACTATAAATATGCCTCGCAAACCCATAAGGGACGAATATATTTTTCATGCACACATATAAGGAGAATCCAACCATCACATTTATTTCCATGGATATACCCAATCTTCAAGCCACTGAACAACCAAGTTGGACATGTACAAATTTAATAACTCTAACCCCATAGTATGGGTGGCACAAATGGAACAATATTTCCTCCTTAATAATATATAGGAGGATGGAACTAAACTACATGTGAGATCCCTTTACTTGCATCAAGAGAGATGGCAGTGGTGGAAGTGGCATCAGAAATGTTATCCGAGGAGGCCAACTTGGAACATGTTCTCAAAAGCCATATGTGACCACTTTGATTGGGAATATCACTTTTTGGATTGTATTACTAAGCTCAGGAAAATATGTATAGTAAGGGGCTACATTGCATCTTTTTAACAATTGGCCATTAGAATTGAAGGACTAGAAGATGAATTTTTCTTGGAATGTTTCATCATTGGCCTAAAAGAAGCTATCCAAGCTCATGTTTGAATGCATCATCTAGCTACTTGGTTGGATGCCTTCCGCAAGGCCTTAGAGGTAGAATTCACCTTACATGCCCACTAAAATCATCCAAATTTCGTCGCAAAGGCACATCCCACCCAGGCTATGGGCCCCACCCAAACACTTAAGGTTCAAAAGGTTTCTCCGACAGAAGCGGCTAAAAAAAAGGAAACAATGACTCTGCTACTACTATGATGACAAGTACTCCCTGGGACATAAATTCAAGTAAAATAATTCTTTCAAATTGATGCTACTGAAAACAACTCAGTCGATGAAGCTCCATCCACTGAAGTGCTTAAGGAAGAAGCGGGTGAACACCAAATAGACTCAGACAATGATCTCACAGCTATGCCATATTAGCGCTTATATCACTATATGCCTTGGCTGGAATTTCTTCACCCCAGACTCTCAAAATTTGTGGTTTTATTAAAAATCAACCAGTAGTGTGGTTGATTAATAGTGGAAACACACATAAATTTGTCCATAAGAGAGTATCAAAAGTTATTCATTGTTTTATACGGGCGGTATTAAATTTCCAAGTCCTTAGCATTGAGTGGGGGACCATGAAATATGAAGGACATTGTGAAAGTATTAAGCTTCAGATATGGGATTATCACCTATAAAACTATATGTCTTCCATTAAAATGGGTGGTTGTGACATTATCCTTGGTTTCGAATGGATCCACACATTGGGCCCTATCACAATGTATTTCCATGAGTTATATATGAAATTTAAGAATAACTTCCACACTCATACATTGATAGGACTCCAGGCCAGTGATAATACTATCATCATCTCGCATCGAATGGAGAATCTTTTAAAAAATGGCCATCATGGGGTAGTAGCCCAATTTAATTCCATCCAGACCATTGAATCCACTCTGCCTCATATCCATCCTAATATGCAATGGGTATTAGATCACCACCAATGGGTCTTTGAAAAACCTAAGGAGCTCCCACCCTATAGGGGTGAACATGATCATAGCATCCCTTTGGTCTTGGCTGCCTACCTACCAAATGTCTACCCATATCGATATCCTATTTAAAAAAAATAATGAAATTGAAAAAATCATCAAGGAACTCATCGAAGTAGGTGTTATTCATCCCAACACCATCCCTTATTCATATATAATGGTCATGGAACTAAAGAAATATGATCAAACAGAAGCAACCAACAAATTTTTGGAGACCTATATGTAATGCTTCACTTCAGACAAGCATCATCAATGGGTACAGTGGTTTCCCTTAGCTGAATGGTGGTATGATACTAACTATCATGAAGCCACCAAGATGATGTTATATGAGGCATTGTATGGATATATCCCACCTTTATGAGCTTCTTAAATCCCTGGATGTTCCAAAGTATAGGAAGTTGATCATATCCTACAAAACTATGTCGCCATGATCACTCATCTCTTAGATAATCTACATCAAGCTCAGAACAGAATGAAGCAATAGGTCAACCAACATCATTCTTAGTGGTAATTTCAAGTGGGTGACCAAGTTTTCATGTGAATCCAACTATATAAGCATACCTATCTCAAAGAAAAGGGCTACTAGAAACTAGCATGTCAGGTACTTCAGCGTATAGGAGCAGTCGCTTACAAACTAGTAACTACTTCAAAAATCCATTGGACCTTCCAAGTATCATGCCTCAAGTAAGTTGTGGGTAACAATTGCTGGGTTAAAAATAGTCTTCCATAATTTGATGAGGAAGGCTTACTTTGGCTCCGACCAAACCAGGTCCTCGATACTCATTAAATACATCTTTACGGTTGCATGATGAAGGAAGTCCTCATTAAGTGGAAAGACACTTCTCTAGAAGATGTGACAGGGGAAATATCCAATATTCTTGACCAGTTTCTGTAGCTTAATCCTTGAGGAAAAGGTTGCTTTTTATTTTGGAGGGCATGTTAGGGTCCAACCATAACCCCTTTATTTATGTAATAAGCCCAAGGGGCCTAGTCTGATTCATAGTTAGTTAGTTGTTTCAATAAAGCTCGTAAGTGGTTATCCACATTAATAATAATTTTAAGTGGTTGATCCACATTATAGAAAAGGGACCACAATTAGTTATAAACAATCCATAGTTAATAAATAAAGTGGTTAACCCGTGTTATGCAAGGGACCACTCGTAGTCAGGGTTTTGGATGTCATTAAGCTAGAAATAGTCTTAGATAGTAAGGGAAGAATCATAGAGTCTTATTGTAATTTATCTCTAATCTGTTGGAAGTTCCCCCCTCGAAGAGGCAAGTGAACATTGTATTATGTTTCCGAATAATAAAATATATTTGTATCTTGTCTCAATTCATGAGATATTTCTATTTTTCGGGCTATATTGTTTTGTATTTCTGGTATTCTGGTTTTCTTGCAGGTCAAGTTCATAACATGATATTTATAGTTGCACATAGGTTAATCAATTTGTATGAAATTTTGATATTATTGATAGGAATATTTACAATGGGACTAATTGGATCTAACTATTTTTCAATTGTTGGTTTTCCCATCATAATGTCTCCAAATTTTCAAATGAATTGCACTTTCTGTATTTCTTTTCATTTTATTCCAGGTTTTCTAATACACAACTCCTTGATTGTATTTACAAAAACATGAATTTATTTATAGCTTGAAGTAGAGGAATTTTTATGCAAATATTTTTCAAATCATCTAACATGTTGTAACACGGTTATACTATTTTCTTCTCTACACCTTTATCAATTTGTAATATCTCTAGAAAAGGAGGATTTCATAAGGAAATAGAGGGTTGCTCAGCTAGAGGATTTGTTGGAGTTGTTCTTATTTCATTGTCATGTAATTGTGTAGGAATATCTTCCTTTTGAGGAGTCTTTTCATGTTCATTATTTCCCTCATTTTCAAGAGTTTTATACTCTTTATATTCTTGAATGACAACAGGAGGTGTTTTCTTATGTAAAACTTGACTAGATCTAAGTTTGACGTCATTTAAATCTAGAGGAGTTATCATTTAAGATGGAAAATTTTGGACCTCCGCATTGTAAATGGGTTTCTAAGGTGATTTATTATTGGGATTGAGGAGTGGTTTTGCAGGTAATTTATTTTTCTTTGAGGAAATGAGGTGTATGGTAATGGAAGGGGTTGATTTGAAGTCAATTCAGGTTGGAATTATGTTTGGACAGGCTGTGGAGGTTGGGGTGGAGAGTAATATTGAGGTTGATATTGAGGATATTATTGGGAATATTAAGGATTTATACCATATGTACCTTGTCATCATTATGGAAAAGATGAACTTTGAGGTTTATGGTCAAGTTTTCGATGGTATGGGTATGTTCCAATTACTTTGAGGTTGTGAATAAGATTGAAATTTTACATTAGGATCTTGTGTCATACTTATTTCACGAGGCTTCCATGGTTGTCTAGGAGCAACATAGAAAGTTGTTTTGTTTGAATTATCTCAACTTCTTCTTGGTAAAAAACCTTTAACCCTGGTACTGAAGGGAAATACTTTGTAGTATGAGTCTCTGCATAGATAACAAAAATTTCAATACTATGAAGAGGACATTCTCGTAATGTGTGTTTCTTTCTACATCTAGGATAGAATATGGATAAGGTGAAATTTTCATATTTTTTCTCATTTTTTACTCTTAGCATATCAATTTTCTCACTAAGACTACCAATAATATCAGTTTTAAATTTATATCAAGAAAATTACCAAGTTTTTCCCAAATTACCATTCCCGATGAAAATTTACCTACTCTCACCATTACTAGATCTCTTGTACTCCTACCATATTTTGATTTTCCTCTTGAAATATGTTTTCAAAATTCACAAATATCTTGAAAAGATAGTTGAGATGCATCTCCTTTACCCATTAGGTTAAAAATATGTTAGGTCCCTATATTACTAATATAGTCCCTTATTGTTATTAGTGTAACCCCCTTATTGTTATTATTTTACCCTTGTAACCCCAATTTTGTTATTATTGTGCCCTTAAATTATTATTGTTAGGTCGGCTAGGATTACATTGTTGCCCACTAGGATTACATTATGGCCACATGGACTCCTATATATAGAAAGGAGGTTTTGTAAATTGTATCATCCAAGAATTGTTAATTTATGTAATGTATTGGAGGTTTCCCCCTTGAAGTGGCTTATTTATAAGGCGTTGATATCTCTTTTCTTCTATTTTTGGAGCTGGTTACACAACATTTGGTATCAGAGCTTTGGATTCTAGGGTTTCGCTGCTCCAAATAGGTCATCGTGGCATTTTCGCTATAAATATTTTTCTACGAAGTTTCAGAAGCTGAAATTTTTAGGGTGCGAAGCTGAAATCCTGAGGAAGATCGTCTAAAAATTTCAGAGTTTTGTTCGCAATATTTTTGGTTATATGATCTGTGGAAGTTAGGTCTTGTTTTAGGCTCCTAAATAGGTCATCGTGGCATTTGCACTATAAAAAATTTTATACGAAGGTTCAGAATCTGAAATTTTTAGGGTGTGAAGCCAAAATCCTGAGGAAACTCGTCAAAAAAATTTCAGAGCTTGGTTCAAAATACTTTTAGAGATATGATCTGTGGAAGGTAGTGCTTTTTCAGGCTCCCAAATTTCATCTCAAAGAGGTGATTGTGGGAAAATATCCATAACTCTCTCTCTGAGCATCGGATTGGAGTGTCGTAAAAAGTGGTTGCAATTACACGGACTGTAGTTTCTTGGCTATCAATTGTAGAGCCGAAGGATGAAACAGTGACACGTGGAAAGTCATACAAGTTCTCTCTATTGAACCAATCCATAATTAGGTCATTGTGGGAGATTGGACACAACTTTGTCTTGGAGAATCCAAATCAAGTCAAAACTGTGGAATTAGAAAGAGAACTTAGAGGACTACGTCGGTACCAAAATTAAAATATTGAAGTGCTACAATCATAGAGATAATCCAATTTCAATGTCAACCTCCTCAAAAGCAAGAAAAAGGTGTGTATTTTTTTTTCCGAAATGCATAAGTCTTGTTTGAAGAATCAATTTGAATTGATTCCAAGGGCATATTGTAGAATAGATATTAGTATTGGATTCTAAAATATGCCCCGTAAAAATAATTCAACACCCATTAAGCCTTCAGAAGGCTCTACTATGACTCATGAAGATGAAGAATTGCAACATGATCTATCAAAATTACAAGAGCAAGTACAACAAATTTCACTCTCGCAAAGAGCAACAAAAAATGAAATGGAAGTTTTGAAGAAAGGCGTGGAAGCGAAGATGGACGGTTTGAAGAAAGGCATGGAAGCTAAGATGGATGGCATGGAAGCTGGCATGGAAGCTAAGATGGATGACATGAAAGAAAACATGGAAAACATGAAGAATGATCTAAAATCAGACATGGAAGGTTTGACAAAGTTGATACAAGAAATTTTTCCTAATGGTGAAAAGATAGTAGAAGAACCTCATGATGAGAACAAAATAAATGTTAATCGTGATTTCATAAACTCTAATGTTGACGGGAAGAACCACCATATTCCAAAAATGGATATGAGGAAGTTTGATGGAAAGGATCCTGTAACATGGATACTACAGATGGAGCAATATTTGATCTCCATAACGTGCAAAACACACAAAAGGTACGCATTGCAACTTTACATTTAGAACAAAATACATTTGTATGGTATCGATGGCTTTGCTCCCGTAAAAAAATTGTCACTTGGTCAATTTTTACGGGAGAAATGATAGCACATTATGAGGATACAAAGAGCAACACCTTCTTTAGCCAATTGATAAATCTCAAACAAAAGGGTTTAGTGGGGGAGCACATTGAGGACTTCCAAAAATTGAATATAAGGGTAACTGATATTCCAGAGGAACACAGGATTGATCTCTTCATAGGCACTTTAAACGATAACATCCAACATGAAGTTTGCATATTGGAACTTGATTCATTAGAGAAGACATTCAGGTTGGAAAGAAAAATTGAATGTAAAATTATGGCGACAAGGAAGCCTACCACTCACTTCTATAAAGAAGGAAGTGTTTCTATGCCTAGATTTCCACAAACTACAAGGTTGACACCACAACAATTGGAAGAAAAAGGAGAAAAAGTGCTTTTGCTACAGTTGTGATAGCAAATACACTAAAGGTCATAAGTGTGCTGAGAAGAAATTATTTTACATAGATTGTGAAGAGGAAGAAGAAAATGAGCAAGAAGAGGATATACACCAGGAACCAGCCCTAGAAGAGGAAGAAATGAATCTGACCATATCGTGTAATGCACTGGCAGGAATTACCACTCGTCAAACTCTCAAGATAGAAGGACATATCAAGAAGAAAAAGGTAATAGTGTTGATTGATTCAGGTAGAACCCATAATTTTATTCATTGTAGGGTAGCCAAGGAATTAAATTGTTTCCTATACCCAGCACCAGAATGTCAAGTGATGGTTTCAAATGGAGTAATTATAAATTGCTCTGGAAAATGCCATAATATCAAGCTAACCATGGGGGAATATGTATTGACTAGTCCAATGCTTTCCATTCCTATGGGAGGTGTTGATGCTGTACTAGGAGTACAATGGTTACAATCTTTGGGGATGGTAGCTTTTAATTTTCAAGAACTTTTCTTGAAATTTTTTTCAGAAGGAAAGGAAGTCAAATTACGGGGTATTGCAGGGAAGCCAGCAAATATAATAAGCTATAATGTCATGAAAAAGCTTCTAAATAAAGAATAATGAGGTGTAATTGCACAATTATGCTCATTA
This sequence comes from Pinus albicaulis, assembly GCA_034641835.2. Lineage (NCBI taxonomy): Eukaryota > Viridiplantae > Streptophyta > Pinopsida > Pinales > Pinaceae > Pinus > Pinus albicaulis. The sequence goes on from CM076583.1 coordinate 529,934,648, forward strand.
GAAGTTCCAACATCAAAATCATCTATTTATGTAGATCTCCAACAAGTCTTGGACAATCATTCCAAGTTGTTTGAAACTCCCAAAGGACTCCCACCTATTCGTGATCATGATCATGATATTCATTTGATTCCAGGAAGTGTTCCTCCAAACATCAGGCCTTATAGATATCCTTACGCCCAAAAGAGAGAAATTGAACGTATGATTGCATAAATGTTAGAGGCGGGTATAATTCAACCTAGTCAAATTTCTTTCTCTACTCCTGTAGTATTGGTACACAAGAAGGATGGATCATGGTGAATGTGTCCGGATTATAGGGAGCTCAATAAGCTCACCATTAAATATAAATTTCCCATTCCTGTGATTGATGAATTATTGGATGAATTACATGGAGCAAGTTATTTTTCCAAGTTGGATCTTCGTTCAGGATATCATCAAATTAGAATGAAGACTGAATATATTCCAAAAACAGCATTTCGAACTCATGAGGGTCATTATGAATTTTTGGTCATGCCTTTTGGCCTTACCAATGCACCTTCTACATTTCAAGGGTTGATGAATTCCATTTTCAAACCCTTCCTTAGCAAATTTGTGCTAGTATTTTTTGATGATATACTAATCTACAACAGGTCTTGGAAGGATCATGTTGAACATGTTGACAGGGTGCTCAAACTATTGCAGGAGAAACAATTATATGAAAAAACATCTAAATGTTTCTTTGGAGTACAAGAGGTGGAATATCTGGGTCATATTGTATCTCACGAGGGTGTTAAAGTAGACCCTAACAAAATTAAAGCCATTAAGGAATGGAAAGTCCCCACAACCATAAAGCAGCTGCGAGGATTTCTCGGGTTAACAGGGTATTATCGCAAGTTTGTTAAGAATTATGGGAGAATAGCAGCACCTCTAACAACATTATTGAAGAAGGATGCATTTTCATGGACTCCTGAAGCAACTAAGGCCTTTGAACGTCTTAAAGAGGCAATGTGCCTAGCACCGGTCTTAGCTACACCAGACTTCACAAAAACCTTTATTGTGGAATGTGATGCCTCAGAAAATGGAATTGGTGCAGTTTTAATGCAGGAAGGAAGACCCATTGCTTTTGAAAGTCGTCCAATCAAAGGAAAGTATTTACACAAACCTATTTATGAGAAGGAAATGTTAACAATACTGCATGCACTAAAGAAATGGCGAACTTACCTAATGGGAAGACACTTCAAGGTAAAAACTGATCATGATAGTCTTAAACACTTTTGGAACAAATACTATCTTCAGAAGAGCAGCAAAAATGGGTCACAAAGATGTTGGGTTATGACTTTGAAATAATCTAAAAAAAAGGAAAGCTTAATGTTGTTGCAGATGCACTCTCAAGAAAGAATGAAGAGGTGGAAGCATTGCTTTGTGACATTTCTATTATCCAACCAGATTGGATAACTGAAGCAAGAGATGAATGGAAGAAGGACAAAGATGTATGGACACTCATTCAAAAGTTGCAGCAAGATCCTAGTACATCTGATACATTTAGTTGGAAAAATGATTCCTTATGGTACAAAAATCGCTTATATCTTTGTAAGAATTCCCAACTAAAAAAAAAAAAATCTTCTAGAATTGCACACTTCTCCTTTAGGAGGACACTCAGGATTTTTAAAAACTTACCACAGGGTGAAGAAAGAATTTTTTTGGGATGGCCTTAAATCTGATATTCAAAAGTTTGTGGTGGAATGTTTGGTTTGCCAGCAGAATAAAGTTGAGACAATTAAGACCCTAGGACTTCTACAACATTTATCCATTCCAAGTCAACGTTGGGAGGAGATTTCAATGGATTTTATCACTGGTTTGCCTAAGTCCAAAGGAAAGAGTGTCATCATGGTGGTAGTTGATAGACTTACCAAGTATGCACACTTTTGTGCATTATCTCATCCATTTAAAGCAAGTACAGTTGCTACTACATTTATGGACAGAATTCAAAAGCTACATGGAAGCCCAAGGGTTATTGTGAGCGACAGAGATCCCATTTTTACTGGAAATTTTTGGACGGAGTTATTTTCTTGTTTGGGTACTCAATTAGCTCATAGCTCATCTTATCATCCTCAATCCGATGGTCAAACCGAGATAGTAAATAAATGTTTGGAAGGATATCTTCGTTGTTTTGTATCTGATAAACAAACACAATGGGTCAAGTGGTTACCTCTCGCTGAATGGTGGTATAACACTTTCTTCCATACTGCAGCAAAAATGACCCCATTTATGGCACTTTATGGATATCATCCACCATCCATCACATCATCTTTAAGGGAAAATTAGAAGGTTCAAGCAGTGGAATATCACATCGAGCATCAGCAAGAAGTTCTCCAACTCTTAAAGGATAACCCGAATTTGGCACAAAATCGAATGAAACAACAGGCAGATCAACATCGCAGCGAGAGAAGTTTTGATGTAGGAGATTGGGTATTTTTACGGCTACAACCATACAAACAAATGTACCTCAAGCAAGCTAAGAAGGATAATAAATTATCGCCAAAGTACTATGGTCCTTACAAGGTGTTGCAAAAGATTGGTACTATGGCATACAAATTGGAGCTTCCTGCTTCTTCACAAGTGCATCCAGTTTTCCATGGTTCATGCTTAAAGAAGGTTATAGGTGAAAATATTCCAGTTCAAACAATATTGCCAGAACTTGATGAGGAAGGAAAAATCATATTGGAACCTGAAGCGGTCACGGAAACAAGAACTCGACAGCTACGGAATCGATCAATTTCAGAGTATCTCGTCAAGTGGAAGAACTTACCCACCGAAGATTCTACATGGGAGGATGAGAAGTTTATACAGAAGCACCCAGAGCTACTCAAGCATTGAGGACAACACTTTTTTGAAGGAGAGGGGCATGTTAGGTCCCTATATTACTAGTATATTCCCTTATTGTTATTAGTGTAACCTCCTTATTGTTATTATTGTACCCTTGTAACCCCCATTTTATCATTATTGTGCCCTTAAATTATTATTTTTAGGTCAGCTAGGATTACATTGTGGCCCACTAGGATTACATTATGGCCACATGGACTCCTATATATAGAAAGGAGGTTTTGTAAATTGTATCATCCAAGAATTGTTCATTTATGTAATGTATTGGAGGTTGCGCCCTCGAAGTGGCTTATTTCTAGGGCGTTGATATCTCTTTTCTTCTATTTTTGGAGCTGGTTACACAACAAAATATCAATCCATTCATCCCTTATCGGGGTTAGTAAGATAGTGTTTTTTGTATCTAGTCCTAAATCATGAAATTTGGCTCTTTTAACATTATATGTAAATATATCCTCTAAATCTTCAATGATTTCATCTTATTTTTGAGTCATTTAAAAAAAAAAAAAATTCTCTAAGGTCATGATGTATGCAATAACCCTTATATTTATCTAAGACTAATGTCTTCATGCAATCCCATGCCATTATAGAATTAGTCCCTAAACCCATAAACCATTTAAAATCCACATCTTTCAATGTGGCTGGAAACAATTTCAACTTTTTAGTATCAAGAAAATAATCCTAAGATATTATTAATACTTCAAATTCAAAGATAAATGTTTCTAAATCCTCAATCCTCATGCCATTAAATTTAGGAATAACGGATGGAAAAATATTCTTCATAGTAGAAGTAGTATCAGTATCTTGAATAGTAAATCCAAAAGGATCTTCCTCTTCATGCTAATCTCCATCATTTCCTCTTACTCCTCTCCCACATTGACGACCTCTACCACCTCCCTGAGGTATTCCACCTCCTCCTGTTCCTCCACCAATTAGTGGTATTTCTTATCCCTTATGAACCTCTCCTTATCCTTATACCATTATTGATTCCTCGAAGATTATGTAAGGTTCCTCAACTAGATTATCTTCCTTTGGTTCCTATAGCAATGTTTCTTTAGAAAACGTTTCTTCTTCGTCTTCTTCTTCTTCTTCTCCTTCCTCACTAGGTACTTCTAACTCTTTCCCAATGAGTTGTTCCCCTATTGAAGAAAGGAAGATAACTCTCACTGTAGATGTAGGTTCTTCTACCACTACTTTTGTAGAAAAATTTGGTGATTCTCTATCTATAAGTTCTAATATTTGTACCTCAGGAAGTCTTCTTCTAACTACAAAAGATGGAATGTGTGAGATGGAGGGTGATGTGGCTCTTATAGCACCACGTGGTCTAGTGGGGGTGGTTGGTGATGATGGAATTAAATTACATCCTCTAAAAAATCTACCCCTAGAATATATTTCTTTATACATGCATACTAAATGATTAATATGAATTTTAATTATGCACCTAATAATAAATGCAACTAATATGAGATATAATTGCAACGGCTCTCATTAGGAAGAACCCCAAAATCATGATGTGGAGGTTCTTAACTCTCGTCTTACCTCTCCTCCTAAACAAAGTTGTGTAAGTAAAAAGACATCAAAGTTTCTTTCCTATGTTGGGTAATTTGATAGTATCTTAAATTAAATGCATTAAATTATCAATCCAAGGTTCGTGTTCTTATGAAAAACGCTTGCATTGTATATTCTAGGCAACAAACTTTTGATAAAAAGTAATATAATATCTTGAAATGAATTTTCAAACCATTAAATAAAATTTTATGTGCAAAATGGTATCTAAAATTAGTACAAACTTCCTAAAGCAATACAAGACCTTAATAAAATTTTAATATATATGGAAAGAAATAAAACGTAAACTGGAAAGCATAGAAATTATTTAATCTATTGAATTGAAGTGATAATGCTATTCTAATTCTTGTTAAAATGTATTATATTGAACATCAAAGCAAATTTATCCTATTGAGCTGTTGAGGCCTCGGAATTTCGCTGCCAAAACATGGCGGAAAACCACCCGGTTTGGACCTTAAAGCAGCTCCTTTTCCATTTGGTGTAGTGGCTCCGACTGGGGATAATGGGACCAGTTTCCCAATAAGGATGATTTTGAGGGTGTTGTGAATATAGCATGCAAATGGATAATGACTTTAATCTATATGCATCTATCTAAACTATTTAATCTAATATATACCCAGGGTGTTTTTCCTTTATCCGATCTAAAATGATACCTTTCAACTATTAGTAATATAGATCTTTTAACAACTGAAAGAGACAAAAATTATGTAAAATGATTCTTCTAGCAAAGTAGTTTGCATAGAATAATTGTGAAAGAAATATCGCATTTATCAATGTGATTACATATTTAATAAGAAACCATAGCTAAATATTAGAACAGAAGTGCATGTAATATTTATATATGATGACGTTTCAAATATATAATGCAATAAAAAGATGACTGTCAATCTATGAAGTAAGACTTAATACAAGTGAATAAAAGTACCATATGTACGAAGTTCTACTCATGTAAACTGACAGCAATGAATCTTATCCTTCTCACTTTCAAGCAATTTAAAGAGTATAGTAGTGCAACATCAGTTAAACAACTTTAATTGTCAAAAGATAGCAGATGTGTTCCATTAATTCATCAAATCACTCACAAAATGACAATAGTGCATTCTTTGCAAATGTTTTTTACAAATTTCTAGACCCTTCTCTAAATGCATGAGAAGGGTTTAAATACGAAACTAACTATAAACTAAAATAGATTATTACAAAAATATAGAGGAGGTTTCAAACAACCTTCCTCATAAAGATAACTTAAACAATAATCTAGGAAAATAAACTAACCATTTTGATTTATGAGTCCTACCCTTCTTTCTGAATGTGGTCACAAAGTTGAAAAATATCTAACATTGCTTTGAGTTGAGTTGGCTGCGATATCCTTGTTCGGATTTTTCCCTTGAACATAGCATTTGAGAGTGCTGATTGGGATCTCTTTGTTGAATATGTAAGAGACTGCAGAGTTTGATGATGATGATAAGGTTTGATCATAAAATTCCAGTAATTTTCTTGATCAAAATTATTCCCCTCTTTAATAATTTCTTCCTATGTATCTTCTCTCTGCTTCCACTGTGTTTCCACATATCTTGTTTCTAAAAACACATCAGACGTGTTTTCCTTGAGAAGTTCTTCTCTAGACAGTTGCTCACACATAGATTCAATAATCTCACTTGATATCTTGGATGTCTTTGCTGCTGCTTTCTCTACCTGTTTGATTTGCACTTCCCATTCTCTGAATAGAATTTCTTTGTGAAGCTTATCTACTTGAGGTAGATTAGCTTCCTTCCTTGAATCTGAAACTTGCCATTGAATGTGTTCTTCAATTTTCTTCTCAAGTATTTCACATTCAAGTTTTTGGATGGCTATCTGCTAGATCAGTATTTTATTTGAATCACAATAAGAGTCAATTATAGAAGCTTGATGACAAAACACTTCTTGTTATTTCTTTAACTGAGTGTTTAAATCCAGTGCTTCTTTGATAAATTTCTCTAATTGCGGTTGGCTTTTTAATTTAGACATTGTTATTTCCAGCTGTGCTTGTTTTTCATTAATCTCTGTCTGATGCTACAATTTTAGGCTTCCAAAATATTTATGAAATTGGGTTGTGTTTATTTTGACTTGCTCACTGGAATTAGATTTCTCTTCATTCAACAACTTCTCTAGTTCTTCTACTCTGGCTTCCTTTTGTTTTAGCAACACTCTAACCTCAGTAGCTTTATCAACAGTAGCAGTAGCATATGCCCCTGCATACTGTGATAATTTGGTTAGAGGTTCAGTAGGATCATCTGAGGAATCTTTCCATAATACATCAATTGATTCATCTCTAGGTTTTGAAGTTGTTTCATCAATTCTCATCCTTTTGTTTCTTTTAACTAAATCTTTATAAATAGAACTGTAGAAAATATCCAATGAAGGAGTATCTTCAATTTGTAGAACTATCTGATCTATAGGGTAGGCCAGTATGATTTCTTTATCATGCATTGTTGGAACTCTTTGTAGTGGATTAATAGTTTCCACTATCTTTTGAGAGTGTTCAGGTGTCTGGAAACTCATTGCCTGATCAGTATTAGGATTCTCTTTAGGAGTTTTTATTGCTTCAGAAAACTCCTTCCATTCATCTATAAGATCTTTTGTTTTTGGTGAACTGGACTGATATAGCATTTTGTGACTGTGCTGAACTATTTGAGAATCTGATTTTGTTCCATTATTTCTCGTTTCCTCTAGCATCTCTATCTCATGAATTACTTGGTCAATTATCTTTTCTGATCTTTCCTTTTTAGATACAGATTCATTTTCAGAGTGATCTAAATTATGAGATTGCTGTTGTGACTAACCTGATTCATCTTTAGACATATCTTTTACTTCATCATCCAGGCTGACACTTGGAGTGTGTTTGTTGTCATCTTCAATAATTAACAAATTGAGAGGGAATTTCTCTAGTCTCTTATTTCAGTATGCTTGGAAAGCTTCAAAATCATCTTGACTTAGTTGAGTAGATGCATATTTGATAATATCTGAAAATTTTTCCATACCTTGGAAGAGATCATCAAATCCTTCGTCCTCCTTTAAAAAAGGCTTTAAATTTAGCTTTGTGATGTAATTTTTAATTACATAATTTTTTATCATATAACCTCTTTGGCATTACTTCCAATTTCAATAAATGAATTTTGGAAACTTCCTTGTAAGTATGGAAGATGTTAGACAGTGCAAATGTGCCACATTGTACAGGAAGTTAGGCCAAATAGCCTTTTTACCATCTTTCAACTGTTTCATAACACCATTAGAAAGCTGATAGGCTATTTCTTTTGCAAGTAACTTATCGAGAACGTAATAGGGTAAAACATTAGGAGAAGCATAACTCCCGTATACTCTAATATATGTAAAATTTTCCTCTGCAAACCATCTAGCTGCAGGAAGAATGTCTACATTGGCTTCTTCAGAAACCCTAGGGGCCCTTTTGTTTAAAATCATCTGGTGTATAGACAATATCACTCTGTAACAGATTTTATAGAAGTGTACGTGGAAGTTTGAATCCCAGAGTTCTCTGTGATGAATGTGAATTGGGGTAGGGTCCTCGGTAGTCCATTTCCATCCCATGATAGGAAAAATAGAATTAAAGCAGATAGTGTCCATGACATAGGTAGACATATAAAAGGGAGGTATTTCTCTGAATTAAATACTCCTTTTATTCCTATATTCGATAATGTGTTTGGCTAGGTTATTAGATAAGATGTTTTCCCAATTCAAAATTGATGAATTGTTGATTGCATCAATCAGGGGAACCCATTCTTTTGAGAATCTAGTGTTATCAGGTTTGGCATATAATCTACATAACATACCGGTAGAATAATAGTAAGGATGAGGAATTTGGGAAATTGGGTACGTACCAAACTTATCTTGCTTCAACTTCCCTTGATTCTCTTTCCATTCTTGGATGAATTTAATTAGATCTAGATGTTCTCCTCTAAAATTTTGCAAAAATTCGTTGTCATATTCCTGCTACGAGGGTGGTAGATGGTACACTGTTGTTAAATATTCTACCCTAAATGTACCCATAGTTTCTCCCTTCGAATTCTTGAACATTCTATCTTCAATGTTTAAGTGATCAATTTCCCACTTAACCATGTCTGTGGAAGGGAGAATCTTTGGTCTTGCAGCTATCCTGTGAATGTATGAGCATGCAACGTCGAAAAGAGTTGCGTCGTAGGTAGATGCAGTGCCTGTTGAAGAAACTTTGGTTATCACCCTCGGTTCTTCACTTTCAAAAATCTTATACATTGCCTCCCATGTCGAATTTCTGCAATCCTTGTTGCAGACGGTATCTAAAAAATAATGGAGACATCTATATATCTTCAGCAGACAACATCTGAGAAATTTCTTTACCCTTTTTGCTCATTTTTTTCTTCTTCAATCCGTTAACCGGTTTCCTGAAAACAGAGCGAATTTTACAAGTATAGAGTATCAAAGAGACAAATATATCATTCATTTCAAACATGCGCAAGAAAATATAAATCTATCAAGATATAACATCAATCATCAGTCGTAATCTCTGAATTAATATCTCTTACACCTTCACGCATAAAATATATCAATCACTTTAAAGTAATTAAGACCTTGAATTTTGTTTTGATATGACACAAGTTGTTTCACATGCTTGATCCATTAAATGGCATATCGCAAGTTATAAATTATAACCATTCATAATACTTTACCCTTAAATACTGCGAAATGCGATCTGCGCAAATCGCAAATCGCAACTTTTATAGGATAAAAACTTGACGTATGTTATAAGTTGTGCAAAATGCGAATTGGACATTTTTGAAAAAATTAAGTGACCACAATTACCGAAGGTTTTATATTCATTTCTTTATTTTCTTGTCGGGTCTGCGGAGTCACAACTTATATCAATTTGCTTTTAATGTTTTTGATTGATTAAGTGAGGTGCGATGTGATAAAGTAAATATAATGGTGATTGAATTTTCACTACAAGAAAAAAGGACATTGGTGAGGGTCATGCTCGTGACGGACCTTTAAGGTCTGTCACCAATGTCACATATGGTGATGGCCCTTAAAAAAGAATCAATGTAAGTGTATATAGTGATGGTCCTTTAAGGTTTGTCACCAAAGCCATTTTCAATGACACTTTTGGTGAGGGTCGTTAAAGGCTCATCTCTAATTCTCTCTTTGGTGACACTTCTAGTGATAGAAGTTTAATTACCCTCACCAATGCTCTTTTTGTTACTTTTGGTGACGGTCAAAAAAATTTCATCACCATTGATCATTCCAATGAGTTTTTGATGACGCTATGTGCATGTTAATATATTTTTTTTTAAAGGTAACGATTTAAGGCCATTATTGTGGAGTATTTTTTATGATATTTCTAAGGCCATAGTGGTTAGAGTCAGTCAATTTTTTAAGAAGTAATTAATGTGTATCATTTCCCTCAAGTAATCACTAGTTGAATAGAGTTTTCCTATGAGTCAACATATGATTCATATCTATTAAGTTTATTATCTATCAAATCCCCTTTAGATAAATTTCCACTAGTGTGTGTAGGAAATATATTATTTAATACATAATCAAGCTATGACAATTCTATTAATGAGAAAGACCTAACACTCCTCAACAATCCGGGCACACCTTAAATTAATGCTTTGTCACACACTAACATTTCTTAGCACCTCGCATGTCTTGGAACATTGTTGTACCTAGAACATCTTTTCATGAAACTGACACCAAAGTACATGATGGCATGCGCTAGCACAATATGGAACTCTCCTAGCATGTGTTGGCATGCATGTAGTCCCTATCATGCCCTGAAACACCTTGGTTGAATGCATTGACATACATTAGCACTTGGCACAGAATGCCACTTGACATGTACTGGGACCTATTATTAGTGTGACTAGCATGCCCCTTTTGAAAAAGATAAAGTCCCGACTTATTAAGCCTCTTATGTGTTCATTTAATTACATTTTAGCTTGGTTCTTCCTTTTGTTGCCTTGACACATATTGACATACCCTAGCACCCTGCACATCCTTAGCACCTGGCATGTATTGTCATATCTTGGCACTATTTGTCACATATAATTAGCACACCCTGGAACTCCCTATCAAACTTTGGCACTTCTTTACATGCCTTGATATTCCCTAGCATGCCTTACCAATGCTTAGCATACCTTGTCACTCCCTCCTTGGCATGACAACTAGCACTCATTAACACTAGTCCCTCGCACACGCTCCTCATATTCATTAACTTCCATGAATTTTGACCTAGTGATCCCTTAATGTTTTTTCCTAGTACTTTTTAACACTCCTCAACATACATTATCACTCTCTAGCACACCTTAGCACTCTTCAACATGTCATTCCACTTCATATCATGCATAACATTCCCTGACACATATTGGTGCTTGGCACGTGTTGGCGCTTGGAAAGTCTTAGCATGTATGGAACACGTTGAGATGCCTTGGTATGATTTGGCATGGTTTAATATTAAATTTATTTGAGATCAATTTTTGGAAAGTAGACGAGAAGCAACAAAGGAAGGCTTGGCACTTAGAATGCACTAAGACTTTTCACTTGGCACCTATTGGTGCCTAGTGTTGGTGTGCCTAGCATGACCCTCTTAGAAAAGGTAAATTGATGACTCATTAAAACTCTTATGTGTTCATTTCCTTGTAGTTTAACTTTTTTCTCCCTTTTGTTGCCTTGATAGTCCTTGGCACGCATTTACACACCCTTTCACATCTTGGCATATCTTATCATGTTTGACATGCCTTCGCATTATCTGGCACATCATAGCATTATGTAGCATGCCTTGGCACTCATGTCCTCACAACTAGCCTTTACATTTTTTCATGAGTGGGAACCCAATCTAGTCCTTGGCTACTGTAGTTCATGTGAAAACATTGGCCTGCTCCAACCGCAACAACCTGCCCAATTGAACCTACTACAAGTAGATTGTACCTTTTTCACCTAAGAACTACCTATAACTCATCTTATGCCACTCATGTCCAAGCTCAGCTTGTCCCACTTAACTATTTACCAAGACAAGGATCGCATGATCTAGCCATGGCCATAAAAAAACTAAGCAACATAGCTTACATGGGCAATATTTCAGATGTATGTTCAATTCATATAAACAATAGGAAATTAATTGAGAGTTTTCAAGAACCACAAGCTTCACAAGGCACACAAGATATAAGCTAACACAAGCTGAGTGCCCCAAAAATTTGTTGGGTGTGGAGCCTGATTATCTTGTTTATTTTGTATCATGGTGTTGGACCCCTGTACCTTAATGGGGCAGCAACGATGCCCAAAATTAAATGCTGATTGGGGGGTCTAGGGGGCGGGTGGCTGTGACTTTATGGAGCCCCCCCCCTGGCGGGGGGTTTTGGGGGCAGTGCCCCCAAAGCTAAAAACATATGTAAAATTACCTTGTAAAAGTATAGTAATTTCTAGTCAATCTAGGCCGTTCATTACGCGGATGATCTGACGGTAGAAGTTATGTTTAATTTAGGGTTTTTTTCCCTAGAAGGCAACCCCTCGCTTGTATGAGGGTATTGTATTGCGGCTGAGTATTGTATGTGTATTCTCGGAGCGAGAAACAAACAGGGAGACTGTGAGAGAGAACAAAGGATATTACAGTGGATCTGTTGTAAGTTTTCTCTCTTCATTTTTCTGGATAATAGAAAGGAAGGATTAGCTGTTTAGGGTGGATGTAGCCCAAACTAGGTGAACCATGTATATCTGTGTCTCTCTGGTTTTATGTGTTTTTTTTTCTTGTGTTTTCCACATATTGTATGTGTTTCATTGCTCTGTAATATTTAATTTTCTAACAACTGGTATCAAAGCCGAAGGTCTATTTGGCTGATGAAATCACAGGAAAGAAGGGTTCCTGGTTCGAGTGGGAGCAATGGCGAAAGATGGTAAATTTAGGGTTGAGAAATTTAACGGCCAAAACTTCCCGCTGTGGAAGATGCAGATGGAAGATTATCTGTATCAGAAAGATCTATATCTACCATTGAGCAGAGAAACAAAGAAGTTGATGACTATGACAGATGCATAATGGGATATTCTTGATAAAAAGGCACTCAGAATAGTACGGTTGTGCCTTGCAGTGTCAGTAGCCTTCAATATTTGGAAGGAAACAACAATAGAAGGTTTGATTAACGCGTTGGCGAAACTATATGAAAAACCCTAAACTATATGAAAAACCCTCGGCCTTAAACAAGGTATTTGTTATGAAACGTTTATTTAATATGAAGATGTCGGAAGGTGGATCTGTTGCAGACCATTTAAATGATTTTAATATAGTTACCAATCAGTTAAGCTCTGTAGGGGTAAAATTTGATGATGAAGTTAGAGCTCTGTTATTTTTGTGCTCATTGCCAGAAAGCTAGAATGGTTTAGTTATGGCCATTAGCAACTCTGTCTCTAGATCTAGTACTTTAAAGTTTGATGATTTTTTCGGTGCTATCCTTAGAGAGGAAATGCGATAGAAAAGCTCCGGTGAGACATCGGGTAATGCTTTGAGTGCAGAGTCTAGGGGAAGAAGAATGGAAAGAGGAAAGAGCTTGGGATATCGCAGTAAATCAAGGAAAGGCAGATCCAAGTCTATATTGGGGATAGTGTGCTAGAAATGCGGAAAGAAAGGACACCTAAAGAAAGACTATAGATCTTGGAAGGGAAAAGAAGGAGACGCACAACAAGAAAACAATCACGAAGTAAATGTGATAGGTGATGTGTTACAAGATGCTTTGATTATTTCTTTCAAAAATGTTACTGATTCTTGGGTTGTAGATTCAGGGGCCTTATTCCATACCACACCTGATAAGAAATATTTTCGTGAATATGTTCAAGGAGATTTTGGACAAGTTCATTTGGGTGATGATAAACCCTGTAAAATTGTTGGAATGGGTAAGGTTCTTGTAAAAAAACAAAATGGAAACCAATGGCTATTAAAGGAGGTAAGGCATGTTCTAGATCTAAAGAAAAATATTATTTCAATAGGGCAGTTAGGCAGTGAAGGTTGTGTGACAAATTTCACAAATAAAACTTGGAAGGTCACCAAAGGAGCATTGGTAATAGCAAAAGGTGAAAAGGTTGGTACATTGTATTTATGCAATGGTATTTCTAACTCTGTTAATGCTTTAATTTCCAAAGGAGTAGATGTAGCATTATGGAATCATAGGCTCGGACACATGAGTGAGAAGGGGATGAAGATTCTTCTCTCAAGAAATTTGTTGCCGGGTTTGAGGAATTTTGATTTGGATTTTTGTGAGAATTGTGTTTATGGAAAACAGAAGAGAGTTAGATTTATCATAGTTGGGAAAGAAAATAAGAGCAAAAAATTAGAGCTTGTGCATACAGTTGTATGGGGACTTGCTCAAGTATCATCTATTGGTGGCTCTCGTTATTATGTTATTTTTATTGATGATGCAACTAGAAAAACTTGGATTTATTGTATTCAGAATAAATCTGATGTATTTGATATTTTCAAGAAATGGAAAGCTTTGGTTGAGATTCAGACAGGAAAGAAGTTGAAGTGTCTCAGATCAGACAATGGAGGTGAATATTGCAGCAAAGAGTTTTATAGGTATTGTTCAGAGCATGGGATTCGTAGAGAGAAGACAGTTCCAAGAACACCACAAGAAAATGGTGTGTCCAAAAGGATGAACAAAAAAATCATGGAGCATGAAAGGTGCATGAGATTGCATGCAGGATTGCCTTTACAATTTTGGGAAGATGTTGTAGATACTGTTGTTTACCTAATAAACAGAGGGCCTTCAAGTTCCTTGGATGGTGGTATTCCAGAGGAAGCATGGATAGGTAAAAAGGTAAACTACTCTTTTTTAAAGCCTTTTTGTTGTGAGGCCTTTTTCCATATTAATAAATAGAAAAGAACAAAGCTTGAGGCAAAATCAAAGAAATGTACCTTTATTGAATATGGTGTTAATGATTTTTGTTATCGCTTATATGATGACGAAAATCACAAAATCATTAGGAGCAGAGATGTAATATTTAATGAAAAGGTATTGTATAAGAATCAATTGCAGGAAAAGAAACAAGAAAAAGAAAACAAAGAATACACAGTTCTTGATGAGATCAAAAAAAAGGTAAAGGTGCCTGAAAATAATAATAATCAATAGCCACAACAACAGCAATCACCACAACAACAACATGCACCTCAAACACCTAAAAGCGGTGTCAGAAGATCTACCAGGATAAGTAGACCCCCTGAACGATACTCTCCTTCATTATAATATTTATTGTTGACTGATTTTGGTGAACCTAAATGTTATGAAGAAGCAATGCAGGTTGAAACCAAGAAGAAGTGGGAGCTAGCCATGGAAGAAGAGATGGACTCCTTAATGGATAACCAGACTTGGGACTTAGTCAAGTTGCCTGTAGGTAAAACTACATTGTAGAATAAATGGGTTTACAGACTGAAGGAAGAAGATGGAAGAAAACAGAGGTACAAAGCTAGACTTGTGGTGAAGGGGTTTGCATAGAAGAAAGGTATTGTTTTTGATGAAATATTTTCTCCTATTGTTAAGATGACTTCAATCATAACTATTTTTAAGTCTTGTAGTAGTGGAAGATTTACATCTTGAACAGTTAGATGTAAAGATAGAATTTCTCCATGGATATTTGGAGGAAGAGACCTATATGCAGCAACTAGAATAGGATATGAGGTCAAAGGGAAATAAAAATTAGTGTGCAAGTTAAATAAGAGCTTGTATGGCTTAAAACATGCTCCAAGGCAATGGTATCTAAAATTTGACAAGTTTATGTCTGAAAAAGGTTATACTAGATGTCACTCTGATCATTGTGTTTATCTGGAAAGGCAAAATCATGGCAGCTATATTATATTGTTATTCTATGTAGATGACATGCTTGTTGCAGGGTCTAACATGCAGGAAATAAATTTTCTCAAAAGAAAATTGGAAAATTCATTTGCAATGAAGGATTTGGGAGCTGAAAAACAAATCCCTAGTATGAGAATAGCTAGAGACAGGAAAAATCGCAAATTATCACTATCTTAGAATGAGTACATACAAAAGGTGTTGAAAATATTTAATATGCATAATGAAAAACCAGTTAGTACACCTTTTTCTATCCATTTCAAACTTAGTAAGGAGATGTGCCCCAAGACCCAAGAAGAAATGGACTACATGTCTAAAGTTCCATATGCATCAACAGTTGGAAGCTTAATGTATGCAATGGTTAGCATAAGGCCTGGCATTGCACATGCAGTGGGATTTGTAAGCAGGTACATGAAAAATTGAGGAAAATAACATTGGATGGCAGTAAAATGGATTCGCAGACATTTGAGAGGTACCACAAATCAAGCATTATGCTTTGGTGGTTCAAACATTTCTCTACAGGGATATGTTGATGCAGATATGGCAAGTGACAGAGATAATAGGAGGAGCACTACAGGATATGTATTTACTGTAGGTGGAACAATTGTCAGTTGGGTTTCAAAAATCCACAGTGTTGTTGCACTTTCAACAACAGAAGCAGAGTATGTTGCTGCTACAGAGGCTAGTAAAGAAATGAATTGGTTACAAATGTTTATGGATGAATTGGGTAAGAAGCATGATATGGGCACGTTATACAGTGATATCCAAAGTGCCATTCACCTTGCAATGAACTCAACATTTCATTCCAGGACTAAACACATACAAATCAAGTACCATTTCATAGGGTCAGTATTGGAAGATGGACAATTGAAGCTGGAAAAGATACACACTAGCCAGAATCTTGCAGATATGCTAACAAAAGTTGTAACCAGGGAGAAACTGAGATTATGCTCAGTTTCAATTGGTCTTCAAGGATGATGATGAAGATGAGAAATATCCAGGTCCAAAGAGGAGTCATTGTCCAGCAAATGAAGCAGCGGTGCAATTACTACAATCAGTCTCCAAGTGGGAGATTGTTGGGTGTGGAGCCTGATTATCTTGTTTATTTTGTATCACAGCGTTGGACCCCTGAACCTTAATGGGGTGGTAATGCCGCCCAAAATTAAATTCTACATGGGGGGTCCAGGGGGTGGCTGCAACTTTATGGAGCGCCCCCCCTGGCGCTGCCCCCGAAGCTAAAAATAGATGTAAAATTGCCTTGTAAAAGTATAGTAATTTCTAGTCAATCTGGGCCGTTCATTAAGCGGATGATCTGATGATATAAGTTATGTTTAGTTTAGGTTTTTTTTCCCTAGAATGAAACCCCTCACTTGTATGAGGGTATTTTATTGTGGATGTGTACTGTATGTGTATTCTCAGAGCGAGAAACAGATAGGGAGACTGTGAGAGAGAACAGAGGATATTACAGCGGATCTGCTGTAGGTTGTGTCTCTTCATTTTGCTGGATAATAGAAAGGAAGGACTGGCTGTTGGAGGTGGACATAGCCCAAATTGGGTGAACCACGTATATATGTGTCTCTCTGGTTTTATGTGTTTTGTGTGCTTATGTTTTCCGCATATTTTATGTGTTTCATTGCACTGTAATATTTAATTTTCTAACAAAATTATACGCAACAATGTACAATATGCAATTATCTATAATAGTTTAAAACATGAGCATGTATCCAAAGTGTGCCACATCTCATATAAAAAATAATAATTAAAGGCAAAACAATGTTGTGTCTAGCATAAAGTGATCTCCCTTTGTCTAAAAATTTTATGTCGAGCCCCTTATAACAATCATAGGCTTTCCTCCTTTAAATCCTATTCTAACTTATCCTAACACACTTTTTCCTTAGCACACTTTAATTTTCTAACACTCCCTGGCACACACTCTTATTTGTTCCTTTCCATGCATTTTGACCTATTTATCCCTTGATATGCCCTGAAACTCCCTAACACTTTAGTTCAGCATGCGTTGGCATTGTCCAACATGTGTTAGCATGCCTTTTCATTCCTTTGCATGCCCTAACCCTCCCTAGCTCATGCTCTCACAACTACCCTTACTTAATTTTCAACTTGGGAACCCAACTGAGCCCTCGCTTGAATATACCTTGTCACTCCCCCCTTGGCATGACAACTAGCACTCATTAACACTAGTCCCTGGCACATGTTCCTTATATTCATTAACTTCCATGAATTTTGACCTAGTGCTCCCTTAATTTTTTGTCCTAGTACTCCTTAACACTCCTCAACATGCATTAGCACTCTCTAGCACACCTTAGCACTCTTAAACATGTCATTCCACTTCATAGCATGCATAAAATTCCCTAACAGATATTGGCGCTTTGCACGTGTTGGCGCCTGGAAAGTCTTAGCATGTATGGAATAAGTTGAGATGCCTTGGTATGATTTGGCATGGTTTAATATTAAATTTATTTGAGATCAATTTTTGGAAAGTAGACCAGAAGCAACAAAGGAAGGCTTGGCACTTAGAATTCACTAAGACTTTGCACTTGGCACCTATTGGCGCCTAGTGTTGGTGTGCTAGCATGAACCTCTTAGAAAATGTAAATTAATGACTCATTAAACCTCTTATGTGTTCATTTCCTTGTAGTTTAACTTGTTTCTCCCTTTTGTTGCCTTGACAATCCCTGGCACGCATTAACACATCCTTGCACATCTTGGAATGCCTTATCACTTGGCATATCTTATCATGTTTGACATGCCTTCGCATTATCTGGCACATCTTAGCATTCTGTAGCACGCCTTGGCACTCATGTCCTCATAGATATCCTTAACATTTTTTCACGAGTGGGAACCCAAACAATTCCCTAGCTACTGCATTTCATGTGAAAACATTGGCCTGCTCCAACCGCAAAAACCTGACCAATTTCACCTACTACAAGTAGATAGTACCTTGTTCACCTAAGAACCACCTATAACTCATATTATGCCACTCATTTCCAAGCTCAACTTGTCCCACTTAACTATTTACCAAGACAAGGATCGCATGATCTAGCCATGGCCATAAAAAAACTAAGCAACATAGCTTACATGGGAAATATTTCAGATGTATGTTCAGTTCACATAAAAATTAGGAAATTAACTGAGATTTTTCAAGAACCACAAGATTCATAAGGCACACAAGATATAAGCTGACACAAGCTGAGTGCCCCAAAAATTATACACAACAATATACAATATGCAATTATCTATAATAGTTTAAAAAATGAGCATGTAGCCAAAGTGTGCCACATCTCAAATAAAAAAAATAACTAAAGGAAAAACAATGTTGTGCCTAGCATAAAGTGATCTCCCTTTGTCTAAAATTTTCATGTTGAGCCCCTTATAACAATCATAGGCTTGCCTCCTTTAAATCCTATTCTAAACTTCTCCTAACACACTTCGTCCTTAGCACACTTTAATTTTCTAACACTCCCTGGCACACACTCTTATTTGTTCCTTTCCATGCATTTTGCCCTATTTATCCCTTGATATGCCCTGAAACTTCCTAACACTCTAGTTCGGCATGCATTGGCATTTTCCAACATGTGTTAGTATGCCTTTTCATTCCTTTGCATGCCCTGACCCTCCCTAGCTATCATGCCGTCACAACTACCCTTACTTAATTTTCAACTTGGGAACCCAACCAAGCCCTCTCTTTAATATACCTTGTCACTCCCCCTTTGGCATGACAAATAGCACTCATTAACACTAGTCCCTGGCACACATTCCTCATATTCATTAACTTCCATGAATTTTGACCTAGTGCTCCCTTAATACTTTTTCCTAGTATTCCTTAACACTCCTCAACATGCATTAGCACTCTCTAGCACACCTTAGCACTCTTCAACATTCCCTTCCACTTCATAGCATGCATAACACACCCTAACACATATTGGCGCTTGGCACGTGTTGGCCCTTGGGAATTCTTAGCATGTATGGAATACATTGAGATTCCTTGGTATGATTTGGCATGGTTTAATATTAACTTTATTTGAGCTCAATTGTTTGAAAGTAGATGAGAAGCAAGGAAGACTTGGCACTTAGAATGCACTAAGACTTTTTACTTGGCACCTATTGGCGCCTAGTGTTGGTGTGCCTAGCATGGCCCTCTTGGAAAAGGTAAATTTATGACTTATCAACTCTTTTATGTGTTCATTTCCTTATTGCTTAACTTGTTTCTCTCTTTTGTTTCCTTGACAGTCCCTGGCACACATTGGCACACCCTTGCACATCTTGGCATGCCTGATCACTTAGCACATATTATCATGTTTGACCTGCCTTCACACTATCTGGCACATCTTAGCATTCCTTGTCACACCTTGGCACTCATGTCCTCACATCTAGCCTTTACATTTTTTCACAACTTGGGAACCCAATCAAGTCCTTGGCTACTGCATTTCATGTGACAACATTGGCTTGCTTCAACTGCAATAACTTTACCAATTGCACCTACTACAAGTAGATTGTGCCTTGTTCGCCTAAGAACTGCTTATAACTCATATTATTCCACTCATGCCCAAGCTCAACTTGTCCCACTTAACTATACCAAGGAAAGGATCACATGATCTAGCCATGGCCATAAAACAACTAAGAAACAGATATTACACAGGAAATATTTCACATGTATGTTTAGTTCATATAAACAGTAGAAAATTAGCTAAGAGTTTGCAAGAACCACAAGATGCACAAGGCATACAAGATATAAGTTGACACAAGATGAGTGCCCCAAAAATTATACACAAAAATGTACAATATGCAATTATCTACAATATTTTAAAACATGAGCATGTAGCCAAAGCGTGCCACATCTCATAAAAAAAATTATCTAAAGGAAAAACAATGTTGTCCCTAGCACAAAGTGATATCCCTTTGTCTAAAACTACTATGTCGAGCCACATATAACAACTGTAGGCTTACCTCTTGTAAATCCTATTCTAAACTTATCCTAACACACTTCATCCTTCGCACACTTGAATTCGCAAAAACTCCCTGACACACACTCTTATTTGTTCCTTTCCATGCATTTTGACCTAGTTATCCCTTGATATGCCCCGACACTCCCTAACACTCTAGTTCAATATGCATTGACATTGTTCAACATGTGTTATCATGCCTTTTCATTCCTTTGCATGCCGTGACCCTCCCTAGTTATCATGCCCTCACAACTACCCTTACTTAATTTGCAACTTGGGAACCCAACCCAGCCCTCGCTTGACTACAAGAGCTTGACCATGTTACAGTTAGTACAACTAGACTATGTTGTTGAATTGTGTAGCTTTGGAGGTACTCCACAAGCCTAGTGAGATGGATTTATTTGAGTTTGGTCACAAAAGGATTTGTGGGCAAAGAAGCGAAGCAAAGGGATTTTGGACCCAAGATAGGGTTTAAAATTTAAAAGAAAATTAAATTAATATTTCCTAAGGTCTAAGTGGATAAAACGCATAAGTTCTAGAGGGTTCCTAAGAGGTCTAGGAAAAACTATTTAAGGAGTCCTTAGGATGAAGGAAATAACATCAAGTGATAATGATCTCATTTTATCGAGGGGGAGAAGAGAGATGTAGTCCTAAAGAGGTGATGATCATTAGCATGTCTAGCATTCATTAAGATGCCTTGGTATGCTTTAGCATGGTTTAATATTAAATCTATATGAGATCAATTATTGGAAAGTAGAAGAGAAGTAACAGAGGATGATTTGGCACTTAGAATGAACTAACACTTTTCACTTGACACTTATTTCTACCTGGTGTTGGTGTGCATAGCATGCCCCTCTTGGAAAATGTAAATTGATGACTTATTACCCTACGATGTGTTCATTTTCTTGTAGTTTAACTTGTTTCTCCTTTTTGTTGCCTTGATAGTCCATGGCATGTATTGTCACACCCTTGCACATCTTGGCATGCCTTAGCACTTGATACATCTTAGCATATTTTACATGCCTTTGAACTATATGGCGCATGTTAGCATTACCTAGCATGCCTTGGAACTCATTCCCTCACAACTAGCCTTACATTTTTTCACAACTTGGTAACCCAATAAAGTCCTTAGCTACTGCAGCTCATGTGACATTGGTCTGCTTCATCCGTAAAAACTTGATCAATTGCACCTACTACAAGTAGATTGTGCCTTGTTCACCTAAGAACTACCTATACCTCATCTTAGGCCACTCATGTCCAAGCTAAACTTTTTCCACTTAAGAAGTTACCAAGACAAGGATCACATCTAGCCATGGCCATAAAACAACTAAGAAACATAGCTTACATAGGCAATATTTCACATGTATGTCCATTTCATATAAAAAGTAGAGCAATAACTGAGAGTTTGCAAGAACCACAAGATACACAAGATAGTCGGCACAAGCCGAGTGCCCCAAAAATTATACACAACAATGTACAATATGAAATTTTCTAAAATAGTTTAAAACATGAGCATTCAGCCAAAGTGTGCCACATGTCAGATAAAAATAATAGATAAAGGAAAAATAGTGGTGTGCCCAACACAAAGTCTCCCTTTATTTAAAATTTCTTTGTTGAGACCCTTATCACAATCGTAGGCTTGCCTCTTGTGAATCATATTATGAACTTCTTCTAACACACTTCATCCTTGACACTCTTGAATTCACTAACACTCCCTGGCACACACTCTGATTTGTTCATTTCCTTGCATTTTGACCTAGTTCTCCCTTGTGATGCCTCAACACTCCTTAACAATCCTAAACATGCATTGGAATTTTCAAACATGTGTTAGCATGCCTTTTCATTTCTTGGCATGCCCTAACCCTTCCTATTTACCATGCCCTCACAACTACCCTTACTTAATTTTCAACTTGGGAACCCATCCAAGTCCTTGCTTGAATATAGGAGCATGACCAAGTTATGATTATTACTACTAGAATATGTTGTTTAAATTTGTAGCTTGGGAGGTACTCCACAAGCCTAGTGAGATGGGTTTGTGTGAGTTTGGCCAAAAAAGGATTTGTGGGAAAATAACCCAAGCAAAGGGGCTTTGGACCCGAGATAGGGTTTAAAATATAAAAGAAAATAAAAAATAAAAAATAATATTTCCTAAGGTCTAAGTAGATAAATTTTGTAAGTTCTAAAGAATTCTTAAGAGGCCTAGATAGGAAAAGCTATTTAAGGAGGCCTTAGTATGAAGGTAAGAACATCAAGTGATAAGGAGCTCATTTGATCAAGGAGGCCAGGAGAGATGTATTCCTAAATTAGGTCAAGTTGAAGGGCTAAGTAAGCGTTGCTAAAGGGAGGCCATGATCATCCACCAAGAGTAAGATCATTATGTGAGGGTTCACAAGAATTTCACATACCTTAATGGGTTTGATATAGGAAGTAGGATGGCATATTTTGGTTTTATTATGGCAGATCAAGCTCAAGAGAGCTAACTCATGAGAATTTGGGCATGTGATTTTAGTGGTGTTTCTGTGTGAAGGCCACATCAAATTTTGAAATAGTAGAGAGGGTTGAGACCCTACCTTGTGGTGTTTACTAGGTTGCAAGGTCTGTGATAAATACCAACACAAATGGAGGAAGGTCTACACTAGAGTTTAGGGTGAGAATAGAAGTAGTCACAGGTGTAATATTTACTGAGGTAACTGTAGTTTGAGGGTCGTAGAGATCTAAAGTTCAGGTCAATATTCAGTCAAAGAAATGACAAAAATCTATAGATCCATATGATTTAGGCCGAGTCTCTTATGGGGGAAAGAGTTGTTGTTTTTTCTATGGGTGGATATGGTTTGTTGTAAAGAAACTATAATAGAAGTATAATTCCCTATTTAGGGCAGTTTCCTAGTATGTTAAATCCATAAGGTATGCCATTAAGATCGTGACAAATTTGCATAGAAGAAGAGGGGTTGTGACCCTTAGAGAGAGGTTTATCTTTGCAATATATACCACAAATTTGGAAGATGATTTGCAGAAGTATGTGTAGAGAAAGAAAATCCAAAGGAGGGTGGAACCTCAGTAGAATATGGAGCAGAAGAAATGTGCCATATGAGGAATGGATTGACATGAAGAGGATTTGATTTTTTGGATTGTCCATAGAGTTTTGGACAGAGATCTAAAGTATCCTATAAATAGTTACTCAATGGAAAATTAATGGATGATTTGTGACCCTAGTTCAGTCATCTACAAATTCTTAGAAGGATGATAAGATGAGTAGTTCAAATTTGTTCATAGATTGGATAATAAAAAAATTGGTACACAAGAATAGTGATTTTGATAGTGTAGAAATTTGAATAATTTTCTGAATTATTCACCGAGATTATCCTGATTACACACTATTTAAGCTTCATGCATAATACATAACCTCTTCTACAATTGATCATCAATATGCGGAAATAGAAAGCAGTCGCATGCGCTCATTAAAACATAATCAAGCACACATATCAACACAAGATGTAATGGGGAAAGAAATAGTTGAAAACCCCCAAATATCTGTATATTATAATGATAGAGAACATGTAACAATACATAGCACAAAGCTCTCACAGCTCTCAGCACTATCTCAATGCTACACACAAAACTAGCACGGAAGATGAACAAGTCACAGGTTCAAATCTCCTCCACAAGTCTGCCTGCCTCTACTGCGCAATCCAAGTTGATTAATGATGAGATCCAAGTTCGAATCCCACTATCTCCAGCTGCGCAATCCTCATTGGAAATCTCCATCAATGTGTGTGCAAATCTCATGCACAGTTGTAGTCACAACTGATAGTCACACTCACCCTTTCACCCACCTCTAACACTGGTCTCCACTGAACTGTCCATGCATTGCAGTTAACTGATGTATTATTTAGTTGATTTATGAGTTAATAATTAGTGAATTAATTAATAATTAATTCGCACCACTCATCACTAGTGTATTTTTCAGTTAGACTAAATACAACTAGTTCAACTAAGTTAAACCGAACACAACTCCACCAACTGTCTCATCAACTCCACCAAACTCTACCACATGAGTTCTAACTAAAGTCAACCATGCAATAGCTCAACTAACCCTTAGGAAAAGCGTATTTCCTTCTGTCAGCTGCATGTGCCACATCCAAGCATCAAACTGAAGTTCTCCAAGAGGAAAAGATAATGTTTATAGTCTAAATATTATTAAGGGTTAATAGTATTTGACTGTTCTATTTTTAGCCCGGTAGTCTAAAAATAGAAACCGCCCAATGTCTAAAAATAGAGGTCCATCTATTTTTACCAAATCGACCAATCATCCATAAATAGCATCCTGCAACTCATAGACCATGATCCATATGTCTAAAAATAGACATAGTCTAAAAATAGACTTTGCGCCAAAAATAGCCTGCGGGCCCACTTAGTGAAGGCAACTTCATTTCACTAAGTTCCATCATCTTGTTGCATTTTCAACACTCCCTCTCAACAAGATATGGATTATCTGCAACCCCTATCCTGCCTCTGTGGTATTCAAATTTTCTCTTGGTGAGCGCCTTCGTCAAGATGTCAGCATCCTGATCCTCCATGGGAATATATGAAAGTAACATGGTTCTTCGCTGCACACAATCTCTGATATGATGGTACTTGATGTCGATGTGTTTGGATCTATCATGAAATACTGGATTAGCCGAGAGTTTAATGCAACTCTGTTTATCACAATAAATCACAGTAGGCTCCAAGTGTGACCCGAACAACCCGACCAGGATCTTCCTCATCCATATGGCCAGCTTGCTGCCATATACTCAGCCTCTGCTGAACTGAGTGCCACGGATCTCTGCTTCCAGCTGTACCAAGAAACTACTGTCAACCTGATATTGAAGATCCCTCCAGATGTGCTCTTTCGGTCTGTTGGGCTCCCTGCCCAATCTGCATCCGTGAAGCCACACAGCTTCACCTCATCCTCCTGTCTGTACCACAAGCCATATCCCGATGTGCCTTTAAGATAACACAATACATGCTTGCCTGCCTTCCAGAAGAGCTTGGTAGGCTTAACCATAGCTTGCGAAAGCTGGTTAACAGCATAGCATATATCGGGTCGTGTATTGACCAGATACATAAGCGACCCCACCAACTGTCGATAAACAGTGGCATCCACTACCTCCACCAAAGTAGCATCCTCCTTCCTCCAACCTCCAGGAAGAGGAGTATCAACAGGCTTGCAGCCATGAATGTTGAACTTCTCCAGTATCTCCCGGGCATACTTACCCTGAGAAACAAACAGTCCACCACTGCGCTGCTAGATTTCCAATCCCAGGAAATAATGAAGGAGGCCCAAGTCATTCATCTAAAACTCTCTAGAAAGATCCTCCTTGCATGAAAGTATCAACAGCTCACCCGTCAAAATTAGATCATCTACATACAGTAAAATGATCAGCAACTTCCCCTCCACCACAATCTAGTACAGGTTAGGATCTGCCTCACTCTTGGAGAATCCCAGTCCGGTGAAATAACTGTCTATTCGTGTGTACCAAGCACGAGGTGCTTGCTTCAACCCGTACAGTGCTCTCTTGAGTCTTCACACATGCGACTCACTGTTGAAGATCTCGAAACCTTCGGGCTGCTCTATGTACACCTCCTCCTCAATGACTCCATTGAGGAACGCAGTCTTCACATCCATCTGATGGATGTGCCACCCCATCTACGCTGAGAGAGCTAGGATCGTCCATATGGAAGAGTACCTTGCGACAGGTGCAAAGGTCTCCTCATAATCGATCCCCTCGATCTGTGAGAAGCAACGGGCAACAAATCTTGCCTTGTACTTCTCCACACTCCCGTCAGCCGCCTGCTTCACTTTGTAGATCCATCACGAACCCACCACTGATTTCCCTTCCGGTCGCGGGACAATATCCCATGCACTGTTTCTGACAATCGAATCATAATCTTCCACCATGGCATCTACCCATGCGGGATCCTCCACAACTTCCTCAAAAGAGGATGGCTCTGTCACGACACATTTTCTCATAAGAGCCATGTATCCAGTGTACTGGTCCGGTGACTGTCTCTGTCTGCGCTATGCTGTAGGTGGTCCTACAACCTTCTCTGCATCTCAAGCCAATTGCTCAACTTCTGTAGTGCGCTTGCGCCCTCTAATGGTTGGCACTGCATGAGTGGTCTCTTCCACTCCATGAACTTCCTCTTATGGCTGATCCACATCCGGAAGCTCATCCTTAGGAACTAATAGCTCCTCAACTGCATGCAGGTGTGGCTCCCTCTCAAGCGAACACTGCATGGCTTTCTCCTCCTGAAATTTGATATCCCGTCGCACAACAATCTTGCAACTGTCTGGAAAATACACATGATAGTTGTGGGGTGTATCGGTGTACCCCACAAATATCCCAACCTCTGCGGTCGGATCCAGCTTCTTTCTGGCATCCTTCGTCACATGCATGTAGACAGGTGAGCCAAAAATCCTCAAATGGGGAAAAATCCAGCTCAAACTGGGAGGCTAAGGCCTCGCCCACTGCAGATCCAGCATCCTTCTTATTTTTCTTCTTCCGCGGACAATTTGTGGCATAATGTCCGTGTTGGTGACAGTGAAAGCACTTCACCTTGAACATGTCCTGCTTCTTGCCTTTCGCACCAGACTGAGAAGCTTTCTTGCTCTTCCCCTTCTTTGCTTTGGCAGCCAAAGCGCAATTTTCTTCATCATATACCTTTGATGAAGATTCGTCCCTGGTAGTCCGCCTTATCTCCTTTTGCATGAGATCCGACCAAAGTCGCTCCCATCCCAGCAATTTCTCCCGACCATTGACAGAGTCCTGATAGGAATGCCAACTCTTCGTAAGACCAAGGAGAGCCAGGTCCACCAAGTCCTCATCATCGACAGTCACCCCCACACTTCCCAGTTCATCTCTGCATTGAGTGAACTTCGTGAGGTACTTGGCGATACTGTCGCCTTTCTCCATCTTAATATTTCTAAGTTTATCCTTGAGCGCCAACTTCCTCTGGTTGCTCTTGCTTTGGAATAGATCTGTCAGCGCTTTCCACATCAAGTATGGAGAAGCTTTTCCATGCAGGCTGGATACAATGTGATCCTTCACGCCCTCCAACAGAATCCTTCGACATTTTGCCATCTTCTTTTGCCAAACCTCAACTTGAGCAGCATCAGTAGGCTTTGGGACCTCAGCATCTATGAATTCCTTTAGCCTGTTATCATCTAATACTGCCTCCATCCGGTCCTTCCATGCAACATAATTCGAGCTGCCCTCAAGAGCATACTCCAGTCTCAATCCGTTGAAAGACATTTTGACTTCGACACCAAGAAAACTGCTGCAAATTCGAATTCCACCAGCTCAAACTCGACTGCTTCCGATCTAAACTTGAGAACAAGTTATTTCTAATACAGAGATCGACTGTAGGGGCATTTACCGGATATATCACCTTTCAAAGAAAGGATGGATCCGGAGGCTACCTGGCTCTCGTACAGACTCTGCCTATAGAAATAAAATGTAGTCACCGTAATAGATCCGATGATCAATTTCACTTTGATACCATGTAGAAATTTGAATAATTTGCTGAATTATTCACTGATATTATCCTAATTACACACTATTTAAGCTTCATGCATAATACATAACCTCTTCTACAATTGATCATCAATATGCGGAAATAGAAGCAGTCGCATGCGCACATAAAAACAATAATCAAGCACACATTTAACACAGTATGTACTGGGGAAAGCAATAGCTGAAAACCCCCAACTATCTGTATATTATAATGATAGAGAACATGTAACAATACATAGCACAAATCTCTCACAGCTCTCAGCACTATCTCACATGCTACACACAAACCAGCACGGAAGATGAACAAGTCACAGGTTCAAATCTCCTCCACAAGTCTGCCTGCCTCTACTGCGCAATCCAAGATGAGAATGAAATGAGATCCAATTTCGAATCCACCTAGCTTGTACTACGCAATCCTCATTTGCAATCTCAATCAATGTGTGTGTAAATCTCATGCACAGCTATAGTCACAACTGATAGTAGACTCACCCTTTCACCCACCTCTAACACTGGTCTCCACTGAACTGTCCATTCATTGCAGTTAACTGATGTGTTCTTTAGTTGATTTATGAGTTAATAATTAGTGAATTAATTAATAATTAATTCACACCACTCATCACTAGTGTATTTGTGAGTTAGACTAAATACAACTAGTTCAACTAAGTTAAACAGAACACAACTCCACCAACTGTCTCATCAACTCCACCAAACTCTGCCACATGAGTTCTAACTGAAGTCAACCATGCAACAGCTCAACTAACCCTTAGGAAAATCGTATTTCCTTCTGTGAGCTGCATGTGCCACATCCAAGCATCAAACTGAAGTGCTCCAAGAGGATAAGATAATGTTTATAGTCTAAATATTATTAAGGGTTAATAATATTTGACTATTCTATTTTTAGCCCGGCAGTCTAAAAATAGAACCACCCAATGTCTAAAATAGAGGTCCATCTATTTTTACCAACTCGACCAATCATCCATAAATAGCATCCTGCAACTC